>BLSH010185649.1:44629-63180 GCA_018402905.1 Glandirana rugosa
CAAGGACAACCACGAGACTCCCTCTTAAATAGTAAGATTTTGGTAGATGATGACGTCATCCCTCTCCAAGGACAACCACGAGACTCCCTCTCAAATAGTAAGATTTTGGTAGATGATGACGTAATCCCTGTCCAAGGACAACCACAAGACTCCCTCTCTAATAGTAAGATTTTGGTAGATGATGACGTAATCCCTGTACAAGGACAACCACGAGACTCCCTCTCTAATAGCAAGATTTTGGTAGATGATAACGTAATCCCTCTCCAAGGACAACCACGAGACTCCCTCTCATATAGCAAGATTTTGGTAGATGATGACGTAATCCCTCTCCAAGGACAACCACGAGGCTCTAATGCAGTAGTAGATGGTTTTAGAATGATAAACTCTCCCTCAGAGCACCAACAGGAACCTCTCCCTACTGCAGTAGTAGATGGTTTTAGAATGATAAATTCTCCCTCAGAGCACCAACAGGAACCTCTCCCTCATGCAGTATTAGGTGGTTTTAGAATGATAAACTGTCCCTCAGAGCACCAACAGGAACCTGTCCCTAATGCAGTAGTAGATGGTTTTAGAATGATAATCTCTCCCTCAGAGCACCAACAGGAACCTCTCCCTAATTCAGTAGTAGATGGTTTTAGAACGATAGACTCTCCCTCAGAGCACCAACAGGAACTTCTCCCTAATGCAGTAGTAGATGGTTTTAGAATGATAAACTCTCCCTCAGAACATCAACAGGAACCTGTCCCTAATGCAGTAGTAGATGGTTTTAAAATGATAATCTCTCCCTCAGAGCACCAACAGGAACCTGTCCCTAATGCAGTAGTAGATGGTTTTAGAATGATAATCTCTCCCTCAGAGCACCAATAGGAACCTCTCCCTAATGCAGTAGTAGATGGTTTTAGAATGATAATCTCTCCCTCAGAGCACCAACAGGAACGTCTCCATAATGCACTATAACAGGGGTGGCGAACACGCGGCTCTCGAGCCGCATGCGGCTCCCGGCCATAATGAATGCGGCTCTTTGCCTCTTATCATATTTTGTATATACTGTGGCTCTTTGCCAAGTTTCTCTCAGGGCGATCTCAGGCAGCTTGCATTGACTTCTATGATAGAAGTCTCCTCGCAAGCCGCCTTGAGATCGCCGCTTCGCGCCGCTTCGCGCCGCATCGCGCCGCCTCGCGTCGCTTCGCGCCGATTCGCGCCGCTTTGTCACTGCGTGGTGTGGCTCTCTGACTCTCACAGTTTAAAATTTTGGCTCTTTGTGTCTAACTTGTTCGCCACCCCTGCACTATAAGATGGTTCTGAATGCTAATGTCTCCCTCACAGGACCGCAAAGAAGGTCTCCCTGCAGTCTGAGATGGTTGTGAACGCTAATCTTTCCCTCACAGCACCGCCATGAAGCTCTCCCTACTCTAGTCTGAGATGATCTAACACGCGGCGCTATGTGACTCCAGCCTCATATAGAGGCTGGGTCACATGATGCACTGGCCAATCACAGACATGCCATTAGTAGGCATGGCTGTCATGGCTTCTAAGGGCAAACTAGTGAAAAGCTTGTTGATTGGCTGCCCAGCAGCTATAGAAAAGGCGCCAAAAATACCCGAATACCGAACCCAATCCCAGACTTTTTTTTTTTAATGCCCGGGATCGGGTTTTGGGCACGGACACCCCAAAGTCCGGTACGGACCCGAATCTTACAGTCCGGGTTCGCTCAACTCTTTTCGTGTCCCATTGACTTTAATAGGGTTCGCGTGTTCGCGCAAATTTTTTTCCTGTTTGCAAGTTCTGGTGCGAACCAAACCAGGGGAGGTGTTCCGCCCATCCCTAGTACAGAAGTTTTCAGCTGTTGGCACTACAGTTCTGGAGATAGGTAAAATCTCATCATGTGTATTTACACTTTGGATTCCATTGAAAATTCCTATAAAATTCCTATGCCATTCATACAAAACCTATAAAAAGTATAGTGCATTTTTCAGTGGACACATATTATGAGTTATAACTGCAGTGTTTACTTAAAAATACTTTTTTTGATAACACATTGAAGGCTTTAAACCGCTATTATTGGCTAACCAAAAACAAGCATAAAGGATTTTTTTTTATCACTGGATGCGGAGAAGGCATTTGATAGCGTGGCCTGGGATTACATGCGTGTGGTTTTGGAGCACGTCGTAATACCTCATAACATGCTCAATTACATCCTCGCACTATAGTTCCCTCCAGCAGCCAAAGTGCGAGTGAACGGCCACCAGGCAGGGTTGCCCCTTCTCGCCGTTTTTGTTCGTACTAACGTTGGAACCATTATTGTGGCGCATCCGGTCTAACCATGATATTAAAGGAATTGATGTCTGGTAAATAAAAAATAGCGGCGTTTGCAGAAGACATTCTGCTGTTCATATCTGAGCCACAATCCTCTATACATAGCCTATTGAAATACTTTGCACTCTACAACACCCTCTCTAACTTACAGATCAATTTTTCCAAATCTTTTGCCCTCAATGTAACGTTACCACCACACAAGGTTTCTTTTTGTAAATCCAAATTTCCCTTTATATGGCAGAGGAAGTCGATCACCTTCCTTGGGATTCAACTCTCGCACTCCCTATCTGACCTATATACACTAAACTAGCTGCCCTTATTGAGAGACATCCAAGGAGATCTAGAAAAATGGCATAAGGGACTCTTCTCATGGTATGGAAGGGCCACCATTTTAAAAATGAATGTACTCCTTCGCCTTTTATATCTACTACAAACGGTGCACTTACCTAAAGCTTTCTTTACAACATATCGAAGAACTTGCACCTGTTTTATTTGGGGGCTTAAAGGCCCTAGAATCAGCTATGACATACTTACACTACCCAAAACAAAGGGTGGCATAGGCCTGACAGACATTCACAAATATTACATGGCGTGCCATTTAGCGAGGCTTGTGGACTGGAACTCTTCTCAAAATATCAAAGCATGGCTCCAGGTAGAACAGGCAAATTCTACAATAGCAACACACCTAATCCCTTGGCTACCCACACAACATACACAATTGGAATGCAAGGATCATCCGGTGATAGGTCCTTCACTGCATTGCTTTCGAACAGTCTGCTCATTATACAATTTCTCTTCCCACCCGGGCCCACTTACCCCCCTCAGGCACAACCCAGATTTCTCTCCAGATTTGTCATGCCAATTCCTAAAACACATCTGGCCCCAGGCTGATGTTTCTGCAGAACTCTTCTTTCACAAGTAATCTTTTATTCCCTATGAGACATTAAAGGCCAAGACCCGTAATTCCATCTTCCCTTTCTGGACTTACGTCCAATTAAGACACTTTTTCAATCACCCGAAGTCTCCACCTGACTGATGCTACCCACACACATCATTTGAAGTTATATACTCCAGATCCATGACTTAAAGACATATGATCTCTTTAATATATGTCTTCCTATTTTCTATAAACACTTCAAAAACCACCAAAATGTTTCAGACTTGGGAAAGACAGCTGGAAACTAACCTCACAGATGATGAGTGGGATAAAGTACTTATGCATACACATAAGGGTTCAGTAAATGCCATGGTTCAGGAGGCTATAAATTACTGTCAGGATGGTATAGGACGCTAGTACGTATCCACAAATTCTCACCTTAGACCTCTCCCCCCTGTTGGAGATGCGGTGCCAAAACCGGTACTTTGCTACACATATGGTGGTCCTGCTCAAAACTGCAGACGTTTTGTACCACGGTACATGATAATATCGCCAAGACAACCACCTTCCAACTTGACTTTACTCCAGCCCAGTACCTGCTACGTCATACCTCTCTCCCTATATCCACCTATTACAAATCATTAGCCCTCCTTCTAGTCAATGGGGCCAGGAAGTGCACCCCCTCTAGATGGGGAACCGCCACTCCCCCCATATTAGATGATTGATATTGCCGTATCAAACAAACTGCTGAAATGGAGGAACTGATTAGTATCGCCAGTGATAACCCATCTAAATTCACCCGCACATGGATGTACTGTCTCCAATTTCAAGATTCTCTAGCAAAAACAGCATCGTAAATAAACACTCAAATGATTAACCACCAACAAATTCAAACTCGAGACCTACCTCAGCCGCAAAGAAGACTGAACCATTGAGGCTATCTGTATTCTCCTCTCTTCATATGTAACCCTTGGGGATACATTCCCCATCCTCAAGTTCTTTGTCCTCTCTTGCACGCTCTCATTCTTATCCATACCCCAATTCCCTCTCTCGTAATAACTCCAGGGATACATAGCCACTGATCCTCAAAAAGCAATATATCCTTTGTTTACTGCATTGGGCTATGATAATTCTTATTCACGTAGTGCACCTTGACTAAGTTGGGAAAACACCTAGCTGCTTTGATATTTTGTTGATGTCTACAATGAGCTTTTCCCTCTGAGTCTCACTGCTCTGTGTAGGAAAATATGTCTTATGTACACAATCGAAAGATAGGCTTAAAGTATCATAAGTCACCTATTTTTGTGCTATGTTCATACTTAACCCTGGAGAATATGTATTACATTACTCATGTCATGTTGTTTTTTTTTCCCTGTTACCTTTCGGTAAAAGCCAATAAAAATTCTTGAAATAAAAACATTTTTTTAATTAACCTTAACATTTTTAAAAAATGTTGTTTTATATGTTTTGACATAGTTGGGTTGATTTACTAAAGGAGAAGAGCATGTTCTCTTTGCAAAGACATTTCACTTATCTTAGTGAAAGTGATGAAAATCACTTGGCAAAGAATACCCAGTTACAAGCAAGAAGAAAAAAAATATTTTTGCTTGTACATGATTGGATGATGGAAGTGAGCAGAACTTCAACTCACCCACTAAGCTAAGAGAAAATTTATTTGCAAAATGAAAGTTCACTTTTGCTAAATAAACGGCCTATTTGCCTGTTGTAAATCAGTCCCAGTAAGTGCATTGTTAGCATGTATCAAGCAACTCATAGATTTGCAATATTTGAAGCTATGGAAATGCACAGCCATTGTGTAGCACTGCCCACCATTCATAGGTAATCAGCTAATATAGAAGCACCTATGTACATACAAGGTCTGTCTAGAAAATATGCAGAGATGTCATGTAATATAAAAAAGACATTTATTGAAGAATATACAAGATACAAGAAACATTGTATGTAGGACAATGATGCCTCAGTCCCATTCAAAGTAGGCACCTTGGGACCTCACACAGTTCTCACACCGTCTTTTCCAATGTTCAAAATACTCTGCAAAATCCTTTGTTGAAATCATCATTAGCTGCCTTATTATTATTTTCCCTTTCAAAGGTCATTTTAGTTTTAGGAAAAAACAGAAGTCGCAGGGTGTCCAATCTGGGCTCTAGGGGCGCTCAGTCAACCTGGGTGATTTGATGTTTCACCAAAAAACTTTGCGCGAGACATAATACATGGGTGCATGCATTGTCCCGATGAAGCTGCCAATCACCAGTTGCTCAAAGTTGCAGCCAGTTTTGTTGTATTGCATTCTCTCGAAGAACACTGAGGTAGTACGTAAAGTGGAGTTCCACCCAAAAGTGGAACCTCCACTTATCTGCTTCTTCCACCCCTCCAGTTTTTGACAGGTACTCTTCCCCATTTCCGGGAGACTGCTCCGCGACACCGTCCCTCCGTAGTTCGGCCCCCTCCTCCTTCCTCCAATGCTGGGCTGGTTAGAAGATGCAACGTGCTTCATGCATGCTCAGTAGGGAACCAGCTGTAAAGCCGAAAGGCTTCACTGTTGGTTTCCCTTACCATGAATGGTGGCAACAGCACCCAAGAGCCATTCTGAAAATCAGCTGGGGTGCCGACATTGCGGGAACCCTGGACAGGTAAGTGTCCTGATTTTAAAAGCCAGCAGCTACAGTATTTGTAGCTGCTGACTTTAATTTTTTTTTTTTTTGGGGGGGGGGGGGGCGGACGGAACTCCTTTTTAATCTTTTTTTTTTTTTTTTTTTTAATTCTGTTTATTAGATTTTTAAAGACAAGTACAGAAAGTGTCAACAGCCACAACACATACAGATAACAAAAATCTGTATCATACATAACATAGGCCAGTGCAAGTTCAAGTTCCCCCCTGCCCGGGTCCGCACAGGCCCTTCCCAAGCAGCACCTCATCCTCCCCTGTCAGGCTTAACACCCAGAGGGAGGCGAGAGGGCACGCCGGAGTAACCATGACTCATGCCGTTGAGGGCTCAGCCAGCCAGGCCCACCACACTTTATCGTATTTCAAAGGGCATCCTCTCGATACATATGTGTCTCTATAAAGAGGGAGGCAGTCATTCACTAAATGTTTCCACTGTATCAGGGCCGGGGAGGTGGGTTTCTTCCACTGCATGGCAATATTCTTGCGGGCATAGAAGAGGAGAACCCCTATCAGCATTCTTTTTGCAACAGTCGGCACCAGAGTCTCCACCAACCCCAATAAAAAGATCTCCATAGAGGGAGTGATGGATGTAGAGGCCACTAGGTTGACCAGGGCCAGGACTCCATTCCAGTAGTCCCGGATCCTGGGGAAATGCCAGAATATGTGTGAGAAATCTTCCACCTCATCTCTACACCACCAGCACTCTGCAGACACTTCCGGATGCATCGTATGAAGCCTATGTGGGGTGTAATAGGCCCTATGTACAATTTTAAATTGCACCATGCGATCTCGAATCAAAACCAAGGACCTAAAAGAAAAGTCCCATATGTCATCCCAATCATCGTCATCTAGAATAGGAACATCTTGCTACCATCATCTTCACAACTGCTCCAGCGGCGACAAGGAAGCAAAAATCAGATAGGAGTATAATTGTGAAGTCGGCTTTTCCCCACAGGACGCCCGAAGCGTCCGTTCTAAACCTGACTGAGCAAATGTGCAGGTCGACTGAGAGAACTGGGCAATGAAGGCATGGGAGAGCTGAATATACCGAAAGAAATAGTGTCCTGGGATTCCATAGGTGGACGAAACCTGAGCGAAAGAGAGCAATTTATCATTGGACACCATCTGTGCCACCAATTTAATCCCATGTCTCATCCACGCGGGTGGATTCTGTAATTTATAAAAATGAGGCAAGTTAGGGTTGAGCCACAGTGGCGCCTCGGGCAAAACCGCCGTCCCTGCATACCTCTCACACTGCAGCCCCGCTCTCCAGGCCCTCAATGTTGTACGAATAGAAGGGGTCAGATCATATGGAGCCCTTGGTCCTCTAAAAATTAAGAATTTGAGGGCCTCCAGGGAACCAACCACTGTGGCCTCCAAACTCGTAGCTGAGTTAAAAAGGTCTGGGTTGATCCACCAGGTCAAAGTTACCAACTGGGTGGCTAGGAAGTATTTGTAGCAATCCGAGAAAGCTATTGCCCCCTGCTCACAGGGTCTCATCAAGGTACTCAGCTTGTATCTGGGCAGCTTGTGGCCCCAAAGGAAGGGCGAGAAAATTTGGTTTAGACTGCGGAAAAAGGACCGAGGGATCCACTGAGGGGAATTACGGAAAAGGTAGGTAAGTTGGGGGTGAACTTCATCTTAATCAAGTTTATACATCCCATCAGGGACAAGGGCAAATTATCCCATGCCTTCAGTTTAGCCCTAATCTCTCGCACTACTGGGGACAAGTTTAGACTCAAAAAATCAGTTGGGGACCTCGATATTAATACACCCAAATATTTGAATTCCTCAACCCATTGCAATGGGACATCTGGAGGAACCGTGGACTTTGCAGCCTCATCTATGGGAAATAAGAGGGACTTTGCCCAATTTACTCTAAGCCCGGTAGCACCTGTGAAGGAGTTCAGGACCTTGAGTGCCCCCTGCAGAGACGGGCCCGCATCACTCAAAAAGAGGAGCATGTCGTCTGCATAGAGGGCTACCCTCTCTTCCAGCAAGCCAATCCGAAGTGCCTCTGCCACTGGTTCAATGGCGATGGCAAATAGTGCTGGGGAGAGAGGGCAGCCCTGCCTAGTATCTCTGTGAAGTTTAAATGGAGGGGAAAGCCGCCCCCCAACCGGTATCGATGATGTAGGGCAGCTGTAGATTACCTGAAGCCACCCAATGAACACAAGAGGGAACCCCATCCTGCGGATGATTTCCCACAGGAAGGGCCACTCCACTGTGTCGAAGGCCTTTTCAATGTCCAAGGCCGCCACCGTCCGCGTTTCTGAGTTCATATGAGAGGTTGATATGTTGGTGTACAGCCTGCGGAGATTGACATCTGTTGACCTCCCCGGCATAAAGCCGGTTTGGTTCGAATCTATGATCGAGGGAAGCATGGGGTATAGTCTAAGTGCAAGTAATTTGGTAAGAATTTTTAGGTCGTTGTTTAGTAATGCTATGGGTCTATATGAAGTGCAGCTTTTGGGATCTTTCGAGGGTTTGTAGATCAAGATGCGTGTGCGTGGGACATCGTATACATCAGCCAACAAAGGGGCCAGAAAGGCACCGTGGGCTTTATAAAATTTGATCGGGAGACCGTCGGGTCCCAGCGCCTTACCCGATGGAAAGGACTGGATCGCCATTAATTCCTCAGTGGCCGTGAATGGTTTGACCAGAGTCTCTCGCTCGGCATCTGACAACCAGCCCAAAGCCAGCGGGCCCAAAAGGTCCCGCAAGTCTCCAGGCCGGAAGCCTGCGGGTAAACCTGAGGTGTACAATTCTTAATAATATTCCCTACACCTGTCAAGGATAGCCGAGGGAGAGGTCAGCGACTCGCCCTCTGAAGTGGAGATCTCCGGTATGAGGGTATGTGGCTGCTCGTGTTGGGCCATCATGGCCAAGATGCGGCCAGTCCTGTCACCATGTTCAAAACAATTTTGCTTGTCTTTGTATGTAGCTATAATAAATACACAAAGGTCTGAGGTGCACACCCTTACTAACTGAGCCACAAACCTTAACCTGCGCCAATATGCTATATCAATAGAAGTAGCTGCTACTTAAAATAAAAAATGTCATTAATCAATCAAAAAATCTTCACAGAAGAGAGTAGCACTCCAAAATAAATATAATCATTAAACTGATAGATGGAATACACCAAATGTCTGAATGTATCAAACAGTCCACTTAAAGAGTCCCACACTAAAGTGATGTGTGAATTTCCATGCAAAGTGGAAAGTAATTAATCACCAGCTGTTGCATGCGGACGATACTATCTCCTTGCAGGATCCACCACCATCCACTTCGTGTTGGTTAAGTGTGCTCGGACCCCCCAAAAAGTGGATTCTTACCAGATGAACATGCTGGGCACTCTCATGCTCAGCTTGTGCGCCTTTTGTGCTTTCAAAAGCACTGAACCATTCAGATGCTAGTCCCCAGCCACGGATCCTCAAACAGCAAATGAGACTCCAGCAGAGGGATCATATGAAAACAAAAAGTCGCCACATAGTGTAATATCGTTTTCACAACTATTTATTGAAAAAGAGTAAAACAAACCATGTCCCTGTTGTGGGGAAGCTTACCAGATAAAAGACTTAAATTAGCATAAGGAAGTAGTGTCTGCGGACGCCATCTATCCTAGGGCTATTGCAGACCTCCAGAGGCATGTGACTCGCCGCGTCTCCCCCTCTCCGTCCCGCAGTGAGGAACGAGTACTCGCAGGAGCTCCACCGCCGACTTCCTAATTCCAGCCGTCCTAGCCAATCACAACGCGTGTCGTCACGCTATGGACTTCAACAGGTGAAAGAGGGGCTGTAGCTAGTCTGGTAACCTCCGTTAAGTGGAGATGCAATTCCCTCTGGACCGCCGACATAAGATCAAAGTTGACCAGAGTGGGATCCTCAGCATAGGCGGAAGTTTGGTCTGTGACCGACTGTTGCAAATCTTTCGTAGTGGACTTCTGTTCCCGTACCACAGCAGCAATAGAGGAAATATAGTGCCCTCTCGTGTTTGCCTTAAAGGCATCCCACACTACACCGGAGGAAGTGGACCCCACATTCTGTTCCCAGTATTCCTCCAACATAGGGGAAATTTTGTCTGCCAAGTCCGGATGAGAGACCCAATGGGAACCCAGCCTCCACAATGCCATGCTTCGAGAAACCGGGGAGCGTAAAGTAACCATAAGAGGGACATGATCGGAGAGGCCACTAGGTAAGTAAGAAACCTCCAGTACCTCTGCTAGAAGAGAGGGATTTGTGAATGCCAGGTCAGTTCGTGATGCGGTTTTGTAAGGCGCTGAAAAACAAGAATATGACTTGGCGTCCGGATGCCTCCACCTCCACACCTCCGAAAGGCCCGCTGCCTGAGCCCAAGCAGCGAAGTCAGACGAGTGGGATTTGGGGGGCACTGGCCGATCAAGATCAGGCGACAGGGTCACATTGAAGCCTCCCATAAGCAACACTTTGGCAGGACAAAAGGGGGTGACCTTCTCCAGCACCGAGTAGAGAACAGCCGGTGAAAAATGAGGAGGGCTATACATCGTGACCACAACGTACCGTTGGGAGAACATTGTCAAAACCAACAAAACAAATTTGCCCTGGGGGTCTGTGATCACAACTGAATTGAGCGAGGTAGATTTTTATGAAGCAGGATAGAGACCCCCCCTGGCAAAGGTGGAATATGTGGCATGAAATGCTCGCTGAACACGTTTTTTTCAATGTTAGCACTGCTGCCCATGAGATGCGTTTCTTGCAATAAAACAATTTGGGGGGGAGTGAACTTTAATTTGCCCTGGGGGTCTGTGATCACTTCCTGAATTGAGCGAGGTAGATTTTTATGAAGCAGGATAGAGACCCCCCCTGGCAAAGGTGGAATATGTGGCATGAAATGCTCACTGAACACGTTTTTTTCAATGTTAGCACTGCTGCGCATGAGATGCGTTTCTTGCAATAAAACAATTTGGGGGGGAGTGAACTTTAAGATATTGGAAGAGGAGGGCCCGTTTAAATTTCGAGTTGAGTCCTCTAACGTTCCACGAGAGGACAGAGAATGAATCAAAATTACCTGTAGCCATGGTGAGGCTCTGGAAGGAGGCCAGTCAGGCAACTGACAGACGGGGGGGGGGGGCATCTCGTAAGCAGCAAAAAAGACAGGGAGCAGCACCTAAAAAATCCTGAGAGAAGAGACAGCTTATTCACACAACCAAAAAATAAAACATAACAAAACCCAATAAGGCACCGAAGTGCCGACCCTACTCGCATCTCGCGGTCCACCCCAAAAAACAAAAAAGCAAAAAAACCACAACATGGGGGGGGCCACCAATGTGAGTCTATACCCGTAACAGTTAACCATGAACCAGCAATAAACACCTGCTAGCTCTAGTCTGACTCCACGCTTCAGCCCACTAACTTCAGCACAAGCGTCGAGCCAGTTGTGCAGCACTAGACCAATTAGGTCAGGGAACTAGGGGAATGCTGCACGGAAGGGGGCTGCAACTTGACAGTGTCCGAGTCCAGTATACAGTATCGAAATACAGGGGGGGTACTGCAACAAGTGGCAAATGGAGCAAAAACAAGGACAACTCTGGCTCCTGTAGTTGCCGGAGCCCACAGTACTCAGGATGGGATCTGCAAATCAGGAGCTGGGGATCTCCAGGGTGTAACAGTCAGGCCAACTGGAATCAGGAAGGGGGGGTTGGAGAGGGGGAGCCCCCCATGGTTGGGCAGCCATTAACTGAGTCCATCCAAGCAGGAAGAAGGTAGCCACCAAGACCTTCACAGGCCCATCCATGATAAGTCAGCAGAAAAAGGAGGGGGGTCCCCACATCAAAGGAAAAGTATAACAAGGGAGGACAGCAAGAAAAGGGGGGGGGGGCTCAGCCGGACCCAATGCACAGATCTACAGGGAGAGCAGGTATCCAAGCCTCAACGTGTGTCCTCCTCTGGGGTGTTGGAGAAATGGGTGCGATAACCCATAGCTTACTTGAATACAGGAGGCCAAAACATATTCCTTTTTCTCTCAGGCCTCTTCAGACATCAGTAAAGGATTTGCGCTGCTGTTGAATTTCCTGGGAATAGTCCAGGAAAAAGGAAAGTTTGGCGTTCTCATAAACAATCTCTTACTTTGTCCGGGCAGCAGATAGGATTTTATCTCTGTCTCTATAGTTCAAAAGATGCAATAGGAAAGGGCACGGTGGGGCACCCGGCTTAGGAGGAACTGGCGGGACCCTGTGCACCCTCTCCACCACAAAGGTAGGGGGCATAGGTTTGAGGCCCAGGACCAAGGTCAGGAGATGTTCCATGAATTCTGCCGGGTTGGAGCCCTCTCAGGCAGGCCGAGGATATGGACATTGTTGATTTTCAGTGACTATTGCTCTGTTTTGGAGTGCCTTCTTTTTAATAATCTTTAATAATTGTTTGGAATAATTGTATGGCCCGAGGGAGTGTAATCGTGATGGATAACACCTTCCCAATCAAAAACCACAGCTAACATAGCATCGCTGCAACTTTGCTGTGCCTTCTTCAGGCATGGAGAACAAGTGACTTTCATTGGGATGACTGGGCCTTCGTTTTCAGATCATAGATGTTAACCCATGATTTATCTCTGGTATGACCTTCTTGAAGAAATCTGGTTCATTGGTAGCAGTTTGAAGCAAGTCATTAGCAACCGCAGCATGGTGTACCTTCTGCTCTGGTAGCAGAAGCCGTGGGACAGATTTTGCTACTAGATGTTTCATGCCAAGATCCTACATCAAAATCTCAGAAAGTCATTTTTGGGAATCCCCAGATCAGCTTCTAGTTCTCGCACTCGCAATGATCAGTCACCCATCTTTGTTGATTGCAGACTGTACATGATCAACATTCTCAAGTGTCCTGCTTGTTGCAGACCTTCCAGAACGTGGATTACTTTTAACAGATTCTTGACCATCTTTGAAGTGTGTGTGCCATGCTTTTATTTGCGCTGCACTCATCGCGTTATCCTCAAAAGCCTTTTGAATTATCCAATAGTTTCTGCGAAGGAATGTTCAACACAAAATTTTATGCAAATTCCGTGCTCTACTTGCTTAGTCATTTTGAATGCAGCGACTACACAGTACACATGCTCACTCATCAACATCTAGCACCTTCACTGACTAGTACTGTGAAGTTGTCGTTTTTTTATGTGCATTCCTGTCCACTCTCCTTGGCTGCCAGGTTACACCGATGTCAGGTAATCTGTGCTTGGTATATTTACCTTGGCTGGACTTTTTCCAGATAGACCACGTAAATAAACAATCAAGATTTTATAAAATCTTAAAGCGCACATTTAGGTTGTTTGCATTAATCCATGTCTCGGTACAAAATAATTGAAAGGATTTTACGGTTTCTTTAAGATGCTTTTATTAAACAAGTAAATGGTGGTAAATTTAAACAAATAAAGTGGGAAAATGCAAGAGTTTTTTTTTTTTTGCAGTGTCAGTGTCTTATTAGGGAAATGTGACTTTACTTCCTGTACTGTAGATTTAAAACCTAAAGTTGCCCGAAGATGGATGGAAATTTGGCCGGTTCAGCAAGGACTAGGCAAATTTCGATCCATCTATAGTAGTTCCCACTCTGTTGAACTGAATTATTGGAAAACTTTCAGCAATCAGTGGCTTGCAGCTGCAGGTCAGTGTATTCTGACAGAGAAGGAGTCCTTCATCCACCTTGTGTGAATGGCGGAATCCATTTTTTTTTTTTCTTCAATCAGCCCACTAGCTGATAAAGCAAAAAAGAAACCTTCTATAGCCAGTTTAAAGAGGAAGTAAACCCTGATGGGTTTTACTTCCTTTTTGTTCCTCCTTATCATCCTGCAATATAAAAGCATAATAGGCTAGTATGATATAGGCAAGAGTTGACAACCACTTTAAGTATGTGGCTAGGAGCGCCTAGTACAAACGTTTATCTTACATAAAGGCTACGTTTTCATTTGTTTAAAATATAACAAATGTACATGTTTTGCAAGTAAAAAAAATTAGCATTTATTTTTTTTTTTTATTTAGAAGTCTGCTCAGTGGATCGTGGGTGCAATATCAGGATTCTGTGAGCACTTTCTCCAGCTCTCTGCCCCTGTCAGTTTGAGAACTGCAGGAAGTTTCAGTTGACTACGAGGGCACTGATTACCACTCTCATTGTCCATTGAGAGCTTCAGGCTGTCTGTGGCAATGGAAGATGGGATTTGTAGTTTATTAATTCACAGGTCACTGTGCATGAATGGCATGGCTGTGCAGGCAGAACTCCTGGCCACTGTCACGGGTAAGGGGATGGACTCTGGGGGTGAGGGGGAGTTTGTAGCAACATGTTATACTCCAAATATGAGTGTAACTTGTTGCTAAAGGTAAACTTAGCCTTTAAAATTCAATAAAAAATATTTATTTGTTAGGAACAACAGATACAGACAGCATGTTTTGGGTCAAAGGATTCCCCCTTCGTCGGGGCTTGAACAACAATTTAATGCAATGCAATTTGTAATGCAATCAGCATAAAATAACATAGAAGATATGAACTGAGTTTGGATGGAGGCTAGGGACTAAGTTGTGTGGGCCAACTAGTAATTTAGCAACTGCAAACTAAGTCACCAGCTGTGGGCGATACCATTTGGATCACACTTCTTGATGTTGTAACCCAATATTGTACAACATTTTATACTATGTAACATGTGATGTAACATATGTGGTCCAAACCTTTTAAAATCAAGAAAATAAATGTTATTATATCTTATTTTTTGGTCAGACATTGCCTTCAAAGTCCTCTAAAGAGCAATTGTGGTTTTTCGTATACCCTAATAGTTTTAAGCATTACTGTGTGGTGAGATGTGCAGCATCAAATACTGTAGCTACTGACTTTTAAAAAAAGGACACTTTTCTATCCAAGGACCCAGCACCATCCTCACCTGAGTTGGTTCTTCACCAGTCTTCAGGTCCCCGGTACCAACATGTTAACTGTTGGAAGCCAGCTATGACTCCTTGTGGCTTCACAGCTGTCTTCCTATTGCACAAGTACGAGCTGTGCTGCGCTTTGTTAATGGTCCCGCAGCCTTCTGGGACCTGTGACATGTCCCAGAAGGCTGCGGGCAGAGTGGGGGGGCTGAACTTCCACTCAATCACCTAGTACTTCCCCCATAAAAACGAAAAGTGTCCAAAAGGCAGCCCTTTCATTTTGATTGAGCTGGCAGCACACCTTAACACATAAAAAGGATTAGATGCAACTTGTTTTTTTTAACAAAGTACATCTTAAGAAATGTGTTTTGTGGTGTGCTTCAGTACAGTGTGCGTTGCCTACTACTGTGTAGTACATCTGAATGCACTGTGGTACACGTGGTGCAGTAATAAAACATGTTTTACCCCCAATTTGAATGGACCCTTAGTGATTTACTAATGAAAAAAAAGCTAATTTCTGTACTTACAGGGTTACCTGTGCAGCTAGCTCTGTAACCTCTAACATTTCCTAACTCTGGCATACTAGAGAATGGATGTATAGTACAGCAAGCCCAGGACCTTCACAGTACTTTAGTGAGAGCAGTACCTTGCTGCACTGCATGTCCAAAACAGGAAAATAAAACGTCAGCAGCATTTTAAGATCATTGACTAGAAGCCTGCAGTCAGGCATCTTAAACACTTTTTTCTATAGGTGGGAAGGCACTGGTCCCTGCGGCATCTCCTCTTTAATTTGCTGTAGAATTTTGCTGCAATGTCAGGATACTTTCTATGACCCTGCCCTAAGTGTCTGAATGCCAGTAACTAAGGACAGAGACTTTGGCAGGTTCCCAGGACCTTTCAGCCTCTGTTTAGCGACTTTTTACAGTGAATGACTGAGAACCAAGAGAAGAGACTAGAAGGCATGCATATAAGAAAGTAATAGAAGCATTCAAAGCCAAAATGTAATATATATAATCTGCTTATATTTTGCTTTTCCTAATTCATACCCAACAACATCCTAATTACATTTTTAAGCAAAGCCTTTATGTTTTTATCAAATAGCCCATTTTATATTTGTCATCACCGGCTCTCTGTGTTTTTCTTGACATGCTAGGCAGATAATGGCTGACGGGAGGGGCTGTACGAAGCTTCCTGAAAACATCAGCAAACTCTAGGGGATATTATGCTGAGATTCCGATATAGAAAGTACTAAAGTCAAATAATTGAAAGGGATGAGCCAAGGACAGTAAGCCTGGGGTGGTGAGAGCTAGATAATTCTGGACGTCCCCCAGCCAGGAAATGGGGCAGGCCTACTGTGAGAAGCTCACAGTGTGCAGTGATATCAGACTAAGCATTTTTAGTACAGGAGAGGGGTCTGTAGAAGACTCAAGGTAAGGCTGTAGTTCAGCTGTATGCTCTCATTTCCTTATAACAGTTTAGCAGCAAACTTCCCTTTCTGTGTCTACTCCTCCAGCTTACTCCTCAAACAGCATCTTTCTGCATGCTAACTCAGAGATAACAGGAGAGGAGAGTACATATTCTACGCCCCTTCAGCTTCTTACATCTGTGCTACTGATGGGGACTCTATTATTACTACTTTGCAGTGCTGGCTGGAGGTTGGGACAACAATTCAGGTGCCAGAAAAGGAAAGCAGGTTAAGTTCCTAGACATCTGCCAGACAATAGGGCATTGCCTAGGTCCTCTTGTGGATGATCTTGCTCTGAATAACCAGTGACTGGCTTGGCTTGGCATCTCTCCAAAGTGCTTTGTGTCTGGACACTGCGGGTAATTCTTTAAAATGGCAGTGGCCACAAGCAATTTAGTATTCCTGTGTCAAACTAACCTGAACACATTATTTAATCTAATTAGCAAACATATGCTGTCCAAGTACGGTACTGTATTATTATTATTATTGCCGTTGTCATTATCAGAACAGTAAGAATTGTCTTATATGAAAGGGAAATTTTATGTAATAAGCAGTCTAATATTTAAAAGGTTTAGAACCTGGATAAATGGGATGTGACTATTTTTCCTTCACACAGCAGAATGCCCATGAGTAATACATAAACACCTCTGTATTAATTATTCATCAAGTAGAGTGATCAGTGGTGCACAGAGACTTCCAACACCTCCAGACTGTAGTAAGCATGAAAGACTAACAAGGGCAGTATTTACAATGGAATGTACTTCATTATGCATTTGCATGATATTCCATTTTATTACGTTGTTTTAGATTTATTACTCTTCTTTTTCACACCCTCACACCTGGAGGTTAAAAAAAAATAAATATATATATACATACACAGATATATATGTGTGTAGCAAGGTGCTGGCTACCTTACCTGCAGTATCAGAAGACACTCTGCAACCATAAAGAGAGAGAGCAAACCATACAGGGAATTGTAGTCCTAGGGCTCAAGTGACACGTCCTTTTGAACTTCTGGGAGAAGCTATAAGAGGGATAGATTGAGGCCTGCAGGCTCTCTTGGGACCCTGGCGTGGATCTAAGTGCAGGGATTCTGTGACTGTGTGTGCTGCAGCTGAATCGTGACCTGCAGTAGCAGAACTGCACAGCGGATATTCAGAGGGACATCTGCGGACAGCACCCTTTGGCCACTCCTATCCCATCTATCCTGCGGTGACTTCAGATTCGTGTGAGCGCTAGCGCGGTGTGGCAGAGCCTGGGCGCCATCCCCTGAGCCACATTCCTGAGAGTGAGTCATCCTCATCTTCATCATCCTCATCCCTTGTTCCAGTGTGAGCGGGCTATAGCCTCAACCTAGAAACTGTATATAGACACCATTGCTTATACAAAAATTGTTCTCCCAGCGAGGGGGAACCAGCACGGTTATAGCAGAAGGAATGGAAATAACTACAGTATGTGATGACAAACTCATGTAAATTTATTAAGTAAAAAAGCTGTATAGTGACAACCAAGATGTGCAAATATATCAAACAACAATTGATTGGGGTAACAGAAAGTATCTAAACTGACCCAAGGAGACCAAGTCTCCTAGTGGTCAGGACCTAACAAACACAGCACAGACTCAACACACGAGGGGAGACAAACACATAAACAGATAAAAAGATGTCTGAGACGTCCCAATGTTCAGTAAGCTGCAATGGGGAGGGGGCCACTAGAAATGAGGTAAAGTTACCGTGAATGGCTGGAAAGTCACTTCAATCCGGGTGTATGAGGGGAAAGGTCTGAGAGCCGCCAGCAGTGATCAGATTGAGCCCCCCACTGGGTTGTGGGAGTTGCTCAATGGGGTGGGTTTGCTGGGTTAATAAAATGCCTGTCACTGCTGTGACCAGTGAGGCTGTAGAGTATGAAAAAGAAGATAGTGTCAACAGTACCACATGTGCGTGAAGAGAGAGGTGAGTCAAGTTGCAAGCAACTGTGTAAATGTCCGCCGTTTTTACTCACTCTTTCCTCCTCGATGCAATCTCTGTAATGGCACTGGTCTGTCTCTCCTGGATGCACAAGGCCCGCTGTTGTATTCTGTTGATAGCTGCTGGTATCCTTTACTGCCCGGCTATGGTAGATTACGGAGGTCAATCTCCTGTGTCACATGTGCGGGCTATGCCGCCGCTTCCGGGTGTGTAGAGACGCTCTCACGATCACTAAGCAGCTGGCCACGCTGCTGTTCAGGCCTCGTTGTAGGGATCCCCTTGGATTGGAGCGGCCGTGACTCCAGCGAATGGGTAGCTCCTCCTGCGTCAAGGGACGTGTGACGAGACGTATGACGTCAACG
>BLSH010185649.1:72734-92867 GCA_018402905.1 Glandirana rugosa
ACGATACATGTCCCACGTCTAAGGTCCGCACACGATACATGTCCCACGTCTAAGGTCCGCACACGATACATGTCCCACGTCTAAGGTCCGCACAAGATACATGTCCCACGTCTAAGGTAGGGCTTTCCATCGTCCGGTGTTAAGACAGCACTGACCTGCAGAAGCCTGTGCCAGGAGCCTGACCTGCCAATGTGAGTTATAGACAATTCTTTTCTGTGGGGGAAGAGAGGTCTGTGTGGGGGATTGGATATTTATACTGGCATAGCACAGTCCTGGAATCTGAACCCTGTACATAGCACATGCCTGGAATCTGCACCCTGTACATAGCACATGCCTGGAATCTGCACCATGTACATAGCGCACGCCTGGAATCTGCACCCTGTACATAGAACACGCCTGGAATCTGCACCCTGTACATAGCACACGCCTGGAATCTGCACCCTGTACATAGCACACGCCTGGAATCTGCACCCTGTACATAGCACACTCCTGGAATCTGCACCCTGTACAAAGCACATGCCTGGAATCTGCACCCTGTACAAAGCACATGCCTGGAATCTGCACCCTGTACAAAGCACACGCCTGGAATCTGCACCCTGTACATAGCACATGCCTAGAATAAAGTCTGCCATTTCCCCCTTTAAATTGTCAAAAGGGGCGGAGCATGGGTGACCTTAAATGATGCCCCCCCCTGAAAAAAGTTCCGCGGATGCCCATGAATACAGTACACGTGCATGAACCAGATATACTATAAAGGAGGCAAAAACCCCATGGCTTGTTTAACAGGAATAGGGAACAGATGGTTCCAACGCAAACAGTTCTGTGTTAGCTATCGTTGGCACCTCTACAGCGTTAGAGGGGAAAGGTATCAAGTAGAGTTGGGCGAACCCAGACTGTAAAGTTTGGGTTCGTACCAGACTTTGGGGTGTCCGTGCCCTGAACCCGAACCCGGACATTTGAGAAAAAGTCTGGGTTCGATATTCAGGTATTTCTCGCGCCTTTTCTTTAGCTGCAGGGCAGCCAATCAACAAGCGTTTCGCTCGTTTGCCCTTAGAAGCCATCACAGCCATGCCTACTAATGGTATGGCTGTGATTGGCCAGTGCATCATGTGACCCAGACTATTTTTGGCGCCTGTTGAATAGCTGCAGGGCAGCCAATCAACAAGCGTTTCACTCGTTTGCCCTTAGAAGCCATCACAGCCATGCCTACTAATGGCATGGCTGTGATTGGCTAGTGCATCATGTGACCCAGCCTCTATATGAGCTGGAGTCACGTAGCGCTGCATGTCACATGCTCTCAGGTTAGTGTAGGGAGAGGATGCTGCCGCCACTGTGAGGGATAGATTACCGTTCTAATATCATCTCATCCTGCATTAGAGACAGGTTCCTGGCAGTGCTGTGAGGCGAAAGATTAGCGTTCTAAAACCATCTGATACTGGAGTAGGTACAGTTTCCTAGTGCTGTGAGGGAAAGATTAGCGTTCTAATATCATCTCATCCTGCATTGGAGACAGGTTCCTGGCGGTGCTGTGAGACGAAAGATTAGCGTTCTAAAACCATCTGATACTGGAGTAGGTACAGTTTCCTGGTGCTGTGATGCACAGATTAGTGTTCTAAAATCATCTCATACTACTATAGGGAGAGGTTCCTGCTGCTGGTGTGAGGGAAAGATTAGTATTCTAAAATCACCTCATACTGCTATAGGGAGAGGTTCCTGCTGCTGGTGTGAGGGACAGATTAGTGTTCTAAAATCATCTCATACTGCTATAGGGAGAGGTTCCTGCTGCTGCTGTGAGAGACAGATTAGTGTTCTAAAATCATCTCATACTGCTATAGGGAGTGGTTCCTACTGCTGGTGTGAGGGACAGATTTGTGTTCTAAAATCATCTCATACTACTATAGGGAGAGGTTCCTGCTGCTGGTGTGAGGGACAGATTAGTGTTCTAAAATCATCTCATACTGCTATAGGGAGAGGCTCCTGCTGCTGCTGTGAGGGACAGATTATTGTTCTAAAATCATCTCATACTGGTATAGGGAGAGGTTCCTGCTGCTGGTGTGAGGGACAGATTACTGTTCTAAAATCATCTCATACTGGTATAGGGAGAGGTTCCTGCTGCTGGTGTGAGGGACAGAGTAGTGTCCTAAAATCATCTCATACTGCTATAGGGAGAGGTTCCTGCTGCTGCTGTGAGGGATAGACTATTGTTCTAAAATCATCTCATACTGCTATAGGGAGAGGTTCTTGCTGCTGCTGTGAGGGACAGGTTATTGTTCTAAAATCATCTCATACTGGTATAGGGAGAGGTTCCTGCTGCTGGTGTGAGGTACAGATTACTGTTCTAAAATCATCTCGTACTGGTATAGGGGGAGGTTCCTGCTGCTGCTGTGAGGGACAGATTAGTGTTCTAAAATAATCTCATACTGGTATAGGGAGAGGTTCCTGCTGCTGGTGTGAGGGACAGATTAGTGTTCTAAAATCATCTCATACTGCTATAGGGAGAGGTTCCTGCTGCTGGTGTGAGGGATAGATTATTGTTCTAAAATCATCTCATACTGCTATATTCCTGCTGCTGGTGTGAGGGACAGATTACTGTTCTAAAATCATTTCATACTGCTATAGGGAGAGGTTCCTGCTGCTGCTGTGAGGGATAGATTAGTATTCTAAAATTATCTCATACTGGTGTAGGGAGAGGTTCCTGCTGCTGGTGTGAGCGGTGCATTTCTTGCACAAAAATAAAAAGTGCGTCTACGTTGCTGTTTAAAAAAAAAAAGAATAATCATTTATTATTCTTTTTTATTTTAGTATTAATAAATAGTGCTACATAGTACATTTGCACCTTACTGTGCATTTCTTGCGCAAAAATAAAAAGCGCATCTACATTGCTGCTTTACAAAAATATATATATTTTAAATACTACATTTATGGCCAGCGGTGCATTTTTTGCACAAAAATAAAAAGTGCATCTACATTGCTGGTTTAAAAAAAAAAGCATAATAATTTATTCTTTTTTTTTATTATTAATAAATAGTGCTACATAGTACATTTGCATCCAGAATGAGTAGAACGTCAAATAAGGGTCGTGGTCGTGGTGCTGCTGGTATTGCTGGTGTCGGTGGTGTTGGTGAAGTTCCCGTTGCAAGGAGAGGACGTGGTTGATTTGTGCCAGCTACAAGCACAAGTGAAACACCTTCTTCAGGTGTGAGTAGCCGACAGAACCTTCAACGTTATATGGTAGGCCCGAATGCCGCTCAACGAATGGTGAGGCCAGAACAAGTACAGGCGCTAGTAGATTGGGTGGCTGACAATGCCTTCAGTTCCTTCACATTGTCTCCCACCCAGTCCCCTGAAAGCTCAGAGTTGGCACCTGAACCCCACGGCCATCTGTCTTTCACCTCAGCCCCTTGTAAATCAGCCAAGCAGTCTGAGCCCCAAGTCATGCAGCAGTCTCTTATGCTTTTTGATGACTCTGCTGGTGTGCTTTCCATGGGCCATCCACATAGCCCTGCTGCAGAAGTGGAAGACATTGAGTGCACCGATGCCCAACCACTTCTGTTGCAGGATGAGGACATGGAAGCACCACCGCAGCACGTCTCTGATAATGACGAAACACAGGTGCCAACTGCTGCAGCTTTCCACAGTGTGCAGACTGACAAGGAGGGCAGTGGTGAAGGGTGGGTGGAAGATGATGTGGAGGATGATGAGGTCCTAGACCCCACATGGAATGAAGGTCATGCGAGTGATGTGTGCAGTTTGGAGGAAGTGGTGGTGGTCGCACAGAGGCACCAGCACAGAAAAAGAGGAAGCAGGTTTCAAAAGCAGAGCGACCGTCCCCTAGACAGTACGCCTGCTACTACCCACTGCACCCAGGGACCTAGCACACCAAAGGCAGCTCAAAGGCGTTCCCCGGTGTTGCAGTTCTTCAGACAATGTGCTGACGACAAGACACGAGTGGTTTGCACGCTATGCAATGAGAGCCTGAAGCGAGGCATAAATGTTCTAAACCTGAGCACAACCTGCATGACCAGGCATCTAAATTCAAAGCACGAGCTGCAGTGGAATAAGTACCTCAAAATCCAAGAAAGGTCTCAGTCTCCTCCTGCTTCCTCTTCTGCTGCTGCCATGGCCTCTTCCTCCACCTCTACAGTGCCAGTGTCACCTGCCACCCAGCAAACAGACGATGTGACAACAACGCCACCATGTCCACCACCGTCCCCAAGCATTTCCACATGGTCCCATGGAAGCTTACAGCTCTCCATCTCCCAAACACTGGAGAGAAAGAGGAAGTACCCCCCTACCCACCCACGATCCCTGGCCCTGAATGCCAGCATTTCAAAATTCCTGGCCTTTGAAATGCTGTCATTCTGTCAAATGGACACGGACAGTTTTAAAAACCTGATGGTGGTGGCTGTACCACAGTACGTGGTTCCCAGCCGCCACTACTTTTCCAGGCGAGCCATCCCTTCCCTGCACAAACAAGTCGGGGACGAGCTCAAGTGTGCACTGCACAACGCCATCTGTGGCAAAGTCCACATAACCACTGATACGTGGACCAGTAAGCACGGGCAGGGACGCTATATCTCGCTAACTGCACACCGGGCAAATGTAGTGTCGGGCGAGCCTGAGACGGCTAGCCGTTTGGCGCATGTCCTTCCGCCACGAGGATTGCAGGGCATTTCTCTTTGCCTCCTGTTGCCTCCTCCTCCTACTCCGCTTTCTCCTCCTCTACCACCTCCTCATCCGCTCAGCATAACACCTTCAGCACATCCAGGGGGAAACGACAGCAGGCTGTTCTAAAACTGATATGTGTGGGGGATAAACCCCACACTGCGCAGCAGCTGTGGATGGGCATTGAACAACAGACCGATGAGTGGTTGTTGCCACTGAGCCATCATCCCGGCCTGGTGGTGTGCGATAATGGGCGAAATCTTGTAGCGGCTCTGGGCATAGCCGGTTTGATGTACATCCCTTCCCTGGCGCATGTGCTGAATTTGGTGGTGCAGAAATTTCTAAAAAACTACCTGGATATGTCAGAGCTGCTGCAGAAAGTGCGGGTCGTCTGTGCATGCTTTCGGTGTTCTCACCCTGCTGCTGCTCGCCTGTCTGTGCTGCAGCAGAACTTCGGCCTTCCCGCTCACCGCCTCCTATGCGACGTGCCCACCTTGCACATGCTGGAGAGACTGTGCGAGCAGCAGCAGGCAATAGTGGAGTTTCAGCTGCAGCACACATGGGTCAGTCGCTCTGCGGAACAGCACCACTTCCCCACCAATGAGCGGGCCTCCATGCGAGACCTGTGTACCATATTGTGGTGTTTCGAGTACTCCACCAACATGGCCAGTGCCGATGACGCTGTTCTCATTGTTACTATCCCACTTCAGGTACAGGTCGTTCAGGAACACACACTATATGCTTTAGATCAGACAGCAGAGTCTGGGTGCTGCTAAGGTGTTTAAATAAGGCAGCTGGGCTCCAATCCATGAAATCACCCTGCACAGTTGTTAACCCTTAGTGACCCCTGCACTGAGTAGCAGATCCATGACACGCGCGCATAGATGCAGAAAGTCCACTTTAGCCACAGATTCTCTTCCTAACATTGCCCCCCCCCCCAAGGGGCAGCCTCCAGATGCCCAGCCGGGCCTTCAGTTCAGGACGAGTCCTCCAAAATGAGCGGATAAGTTCACTGGCATGGATGTGCCCTTTAGGTTCCCAGGAACTTTCTTCTGGTCCGTACCCTTTCCATTTGACCAGGTACTGAATCAAGCCCCCTCTTCTTCTGCAGTCAAGGATGGCCTCAACTTCGTACTCCTCCTCTCCATCCACAAGAACAGGTTCAGGTGGGGCCGTGTTCCTACCTGGAAACAGATCCCTTGTTACAGGTTTGAGCAGGGTAACGTGGAATACTGGGTGTACCCGAAGTGAAGAGGGTAGATCCAGCTCATACGCTACACTGTTGACTCTTCTCTTGACTGGAAAAGGCCCTATGAATCTAGGTCCCAGTTTATGTGAGGGGCACGAGAGCTTCAGGTTCCTGGTAGAAAGCCAGACCGGATCTCCAGGTTTCAAGTCCAGCTCCCCCCGCCTCCTCCTGTGGAAAACCCATTTATTATATTCCTGCGTCTGGGACAGAGTCTCCTGAAGGAGTTTGTAATTCCTTTCAAGAAAGTTGGTGATGTCTTGCGAGGCCGGTACGGCACTTTCAGGTAAAGCGTTGGGAAGGAAGGAGGGGTGGTAGCTGAGGTTCACCCAGAATGGTGATTGGTTGGTGGCCAAATGGACCGAGTTGTTTTAGGCGAACTCGGCTACTGGTAGCAGGGAGACCCAATCGTCCTGAGCAAACGAGGAGTAGCAGCGCAGGTACTGCTCCAGGGTCTGGTTTGTTCTCTCCGTCTGGCCGTTGGTCTGAGGATGGTAAGCAGAGGAGAAGGCTAATTCAATTCCTAAGGCTGAGCACAGCGCCTTCCAGACCCTGGACGTAAACTGCACTCCTCGATCGGACATGATGCTGGTTGGGAGGCCATGGAGGCGGAGAATTTCTTTGATAAAAGTCTCTGCCGTCTGGACTGCCAAGGGTGTGCCTTTCATGGGAACGAAATGTGCCATTTTTGTGAGGCGGTCGAATACTACGAAGATGGTGGAGAATCCCTCAGATGGGGGTAATTCCACTATAAAATCCATGGAGAGTTGCGACCATGGGCGTTCAGGGATGGCGAGTGCATTCAGAAGCCCCCAGGCTTTGGTTCTGTCAACCTTGCTGCGAGCACAGACGGGGCAGACCTTCACGTATTTCCTGCAGTCCTTATCGGCTGTTGGCCACCAGAATTACCTGGAAAGCAGGTCTGCAGTCTTGAGACCTCCAAAGTGTCCCGCCAACTTATGGTCATGGCATAGTTCCAGAGCTGCCAGACGCTGCCCTTCAGGGACAAAAATGTTCGTCCCGAACCACCACAGCCCATCTTGCAGAGTCACCCTGGGATCTGGTGCTGTAGGGGACCCGGCTACGGATCGCCTAATCTGGGATAAGAGGTCCTCTTGGATCAAAAGGAAATTACGTGCTGGGAGGATGGTATCAGGCGGAGAGGTGTCCCCTGGTTCCAGGAACATCCGGGACAGGGCGTCCAGCTTCACGTTTTTAGACCCAGGCCTGTAGGTAATGCGAAGCTGGAAGCGGGAGAAGAAAAGGGCCCATCTGGCCTGACGAGGTTTAAGTCTCCTGGCAGTGGCTGTCTGATACTGTCACGTACCTGGTGGATGAGTCTGACTTATGCAGTAGGTAACCTCCCTTACTACCCTGACTTGGGAACCCCTGGTAGAGTAGACAGGTGGCTCGGGAGTGCAGGATGGCACGAGGGTCAGACTGGGTCACTGGTGTTGGTAGAAGTCCGCTGGAGCACTCGTGCACTTGAAGAATGGTCGTACAGGCCGGGTCGTGAAACAAGCTGGCGGTGCGGTATAAGAGGAGCAGGCAGATGGATGGTCGGGTTCAAGCAGGGTCATCAACAGGCGGGCAGGCAAGGTACAGGAGGGCTAGGCAAGAGAGTGGTCGTAGGCAGTCCAATGGTCGGTGCAGGCAGAAATCAGCAAAGTCAGGCAATCCGGGTCACAGGAACAGAGGAACAGATACAGGTCGCTCAGGAGCACACACTATACGCTGTAGATCAGATAGCAGAGTCTGTGTGCTGCGAAGGTGTTTAAATAAGGCAGCTGGGCTCCAATCAATGAAATCACCTTGCACAGTTGTTAACCCTTAGTGACCCTTGCACTGAGTAGCAGATCAATGACACGCGTGCATAAGTGCAGAAGGTCCACTTTAACCACAGATTCTCTTCCTAATACTTTTGCAGCCCTCTAGCCCTTTCCAGAACTTTTTTAGAGTCATTTTTGTGCCCAAAAGTTCTGGTCACCATTGACTTCAATGGGGTTCGGGGTCAAGTTCGGTGCCGAACCCGAACTTTTCCGCAAAGTTCGGCCGAACCCGGACATCCAGGTGTCCGCTCAACTCTTGTATCGAGCGCTTCATGAAGAAGTACTAGGGCGAGAAGGAGGAGCATGAAGAGGCAGGAAATGCTGAAGAGGAAGAACAGAAAAGATCTGAAGAGAAGAAAAGAGTAGGGGAGTTTGCCTGGGATCTGCAAAGAAAGGAGAGATTGGAGGAGGGAGAGATGATGTAAGGGTGGAGCCCATGTGGGTCGGCAGCTGGATTCTGTAGTGGCAATAACAAAATTTGTCAGACTCAATAAGCTAATTTTGAAACTAATGGCAGCAACATATCTGGAAAAGTGGGGACAGGGCAATAAAAAGCTGGCAAAGTAATTGATACTAACAAGGAAAAGCTGTAAAAACATTTGCAACTAATTTGGTTAATTGGCAACAGGTCAGTAACATGCTTGGGTATAAAAATAGCATCTTAGACAGTCAGAGTGTCTCAGAAGTAAAGATGGGCAGAGGTTCATCAATCTGTGAAAAGTTGAATCTAAAAATTTTCAAACTGTTTCAGAATAATGTTCCTCAACGTAAAATTGCAAATACATCATTATCTACAGTATAGTACATAATATAATCAAAAAATGATAAGAATCTGAAGAAAGCTCTGTGTACAAGGGACAAAGCTGAAATGTAATATTGGATGCCCGTGATCTCTTGGTCCTCAGATGGCACTGCATTAAAAACAGACATGATTCTGTGATGGACATCACTGCATGAGCCCAAGAATACTTCCAAAAATCACTGTCTATGAACACAGTTTGCCGTGCCACCCAAAAATGCAAGGTAAAGCTCTATCATGCAAAGAAGAAGCCACGTCTGAAAATGATCCAGAAATGCTGCTGTTTCCTTTGGGCTAAAGCTTACCTAAAATGGTCTCTTTAAAAGTGGAAAACTGTTCTGCAGTCAGATGAATTGAAATTTGACATTCTTTTTGGTAACCATTGGCACTGCGTCCTCCGAACTTAAGAGGAAAGGGACCTTCTGGCTTGTTATCAATGCTCGCCTCAGAAGCCTGCGTTTCTGATTGTATAGGGAAGGTGCATTAGTGTGTATGGAATGGGCAGCTTGCACATCTGAAAGGCACCATCAATGCTGAAATATATATCCAGGTTATAGAGCAGCATATGCTTCCATCCAGATGACAGCTTTTTCAGGGAAGGCCTTGCATATTTCAGCAGGACAATACCAAACAGCCTATTGCATCTATGACAGCAGTATTGCTTCGTAGTAGAAGAATCTGGGTGCTTAACCTACCTGCAGTCCAGACTTTTCACCAACTGAAAATATTTGATGCATCTTAAAACTAAAATACAACAAAGACCCATGACTGTTGAACAGTTAGAATCCTATATCAGGCAAGAATAGGACAACATTTCTCTCCTACAACTCCAGCAACTGGTCTCCTCGGTTCCCAGATTTTTACTGTTGTTTAGTGTTGTTAAAAAAAAAAGGGGATGCTATACCCGGGTAAACATGGCCCTGTGTTGCTTCTATCAATTCTGAAATAACCTTATTTGTTTCTTAAAATGGTACATTTTCTATCTTAAATTTTTGATTTGTTTTCTATTTTCTATTGTGACCAGATTCTGTGTGCACCAGCTTCAGTAAAGCTCCCTCACTATCTCCAAAGACCTCAATATCATCTGCAATACCACTCGAAACATGCCTCATATTCTGGGGGGTTAGAATTTGATCTCTAGGGGTGTGGGGTTTTCCTGCAGGCAGGGGAAGTGCCGGGTGGGTGCTTGAGGGTGCTAAATATTGATAGCACCCCCATCTTTGCTACTAGGACCACCTATAGGCTTCAGACAGTCCCCCACTGCCAGATTAGGCTCCTTGTCTCCAGGAGGAACCACAAGTCCGACCTCTGACTTTGTCCCCTGGGCGCAGTGCAACACAGATTTCTTTATCCGGCTTGGAGCCTCCTATGGCTGGCAGCCCATAGTGTCTCTCTATCATCAGCTTCTTCCCAGGCTGACCAAGATGGTGGATGAGCGGGGTTGTGTCCAATTTCTTTACATACACAGGTGACCACTGTGGCTGAAAGTGGAAGAGTACTGGCAGGAGAAGCAGAGATTGTAGCTCAAGAGTCTTAATCTACAGCTGTGGGGTGAGTGACTAAAGAGCTTCAGCACCCTACCGTGGTTTATACACTGCACACAGACAGCTGGGGGACTGATCCCAGTAATGTCACTGCCCCCCCCCCACTACAGTGCAGTATACATACTGCAGCCTGCCCGCACTGTATACTGCTCACTGCCCCCCTCTATATATTGAACCCTGCCCCCACTGTATACTGCTCACTGCCCCCCCAATGTATACTGCACCCTGCCCCCATCGTATACTACTCCTTTCCCACCTGTATACTGCATTCTACCCCCTGTATACTGCTCCCTGCCCTCCTCTGTATACTGCACACTGCCCCCCACTGAATACTGCTCACTGCCCCCCCCCCCCACACAATGTATACTACTCACTATATACTGTTCACTGCCCCACTACATACTCCACACTGCCCCCACTACATACTGCACACTTCCCCCACTGTATACTGCACACTGCCCCCCACTAGATTATGCTCACTGTATACTGTTCACTGCCCCCACTGTATACGGCTCACTCCCCCCCCCCTTGTGTACTTCTCACTGTATACCGTTCACCCCTCCTCACTGTATACTGCTCACTGTATACTGTTCACTTGCACCCCCCCTTACTATATGCTGCACACTGCCCCCACTACATACTACACACTGCCCAGACTATATACTGCTCACTGCCCCCACTACATGTTGTACACTGCCCCCATGTATACTGGACACTGCCCCACTACATACTGCACACTTCCCCCACTGTATACTGCTCACTGCCCCTATTACATACTGCACACTGCCCCCACTGTATACCGCTCACTGCCCCCACTGTATACTGCTCACTGCTCCTATTACATACTGCACACTACCCCCACTGTATACCGCTCACTGCCCCCACTACATACTGCATACTGCCCCCACTGTATACTGCTCACTGCCCTCAATGCATATGTCACACTACCCAACTGAATACTTCATGCTGCCCCCACTACATACTGTTTGCTGGCTGCCCCACCATTACTTATTGTTCACCGACTGCCCTGCCACTACATACTGCACACTATCCCACCACCGCATACTGTTCAGTTACTGCATTGCCACTGCCAATACGTACAACTCCCCGCCTGCCCTGCCTGCTGTTATGTACTGTGCATGGCACTACTTGTATAGTACTACATACTGCTCACTGTATGCTGATTACGGCCCTGCACTTTATTTTCTCAAACTTGACACCTCTGCACTGCCATTTCTTACTGCTCACTGTCCCACACTGCATACTGCTCTGCACTGAGACTACATACTGCAGCCGCATATTGCATGCATGTGTTACACTGAGTGTAACTGTAGACTGTATGGGGTCCTATGATTTCTAATGGTGGCTCTATGCAAGCTGATCACCATTTACAAGGGGTACCCTGACCACCACTGTACATGGGCACCCTGGCCACCAGTATGAGGGGCACACTAATCACCAGTATACAGGGGGCACGCGGACCACCAGTATACAGGCGGCACAATGACCAGTATACAGGGAGCACACTGGCCACCACTGTACAGGGGACACACTGGCTACCATTGTACAGGGGGCACACTGACTACCATTGTACAGGGGGCACACTGACTACCATTGTACAGGGGGCACACTGACAAAGTAATGTTGTACACAGCCCTCACCCCCACACACTATATGCTACATAGTGCTGACCTCTTTACTCTATACCCTCTGTTGTATGTTTTACAATGAAGGAAGCACACTGACTTCTATACTCCTGGAGGTTATTTATTATACAATGTTGGGGGTTAATTATTGTATTGTTTTGGGGGTTAATAATGCACATTCCTCAGGGTTTATTACTGTGCTGTGCTGGGGTTTATTATTGTGCCATGGTGGGTGTTACCTGTTGTGCCATGCTAAGGGGTTAATTATGTGCAATATTAGAGGTTAATTATTGTGCAATGCTGTTGTCACGACACCTGGGGTCAGGTGACGGTTGCACACCACTAAGGTGCGAATCGCACCGAGGTTTGCGAAGCTCACAGTTAAGGTTGTGGACCTATAGCTGACTGCTGCTAATGAGTTCCGGCTGGAACGGGAAGAGGGGCCCCTGGAGCACGGACACTGGAACACAGGGAGCTATTGCATCGATTTCCCCAGGGCGCGGAGTATAAGAGCCAGTAGGTATTCGCCAGAGCCTCTAGTGGTGAGGATGAACCTGGCTGCAACTGGATCCAGGTTGTGGCCCCCAGGGTCCCCTAGCTCATGCTCGGCTGGCTACAGGAGAGGAAGCAGCAGTGCAGGAACAGCAAGGGTAGTCAGTGGCCTAGCAAAGGGTCAGGGCCACTAGCAGACAGGAAAAACAGAGAACAAGCCAAAGATTAGGGTATCAGGCAGGCAGGGATAAACAGAGAAAATGCGGATGATCGGGATATCAGGCAGGCAGGCAGGGAGTGTCAGAACAAGCCAAAGATCGGTAACCGGAAATAGACACAGAGCATACAACAGGAACAACCACACAAGAAGCCAAACACCCACAACATTGATCGGCATTGCAGACATGCACTGCCAGGTGTTATATAATGTTCCTAATTAGGGCCTGGGGTGTAGCTCAGCTGAGGGGAGCTACTAAAGCACACAAGTGAGGGAGGCACAGCCTCTAACTGGACACATGCAGTAAGGTAGGCAACAGACAAGACATGAATGTTACTCTGGTTTCATGACAGTAACCCCCCTTACGAGGCCTCCCCCTCCCCCCGCTTGGGTCCAGGCTTGGAGGGAAACCTCAAATGAAACATTTTCACAAGACGAGGTGCAAATACCTCAGATGCAGGAATCCACAACCTATCCTCAGGACCAAACCCTCTCCAATGCACAAGGTACTTTACAGAGGCGAGAATCCAGAATTTGACTAACCTCGTACTCCTGGTTATCCTCAGAGACCGGAACCATGGTAGGAAAAGGATGAGAGAACTTATTGAGGACTAAGGGCTTCAGAAGGGAAACATGGAAGGAGTTAGATATCCTGAGGCTTTTAGGGATCTGAAGTTTAAAGCAAACTGGATTAACCTTATAAATTATAGAATACGGACCAATGAATCTTGGTGCAAATTTCAAAGAAGGAACCCAGAGTTTGATGTTCCTGGTGGAAAGCCAGACCCCGTCTCCAATCAGTAGAGAGGGCGGTTTCCACCTGTGACGGTCGGCAACACCCTTAATCTAATCAGCCGCTTCCCGTAGGGAATCACGAACCCCACCTTAAATGGCATTGAATGATTGCTGAACAGTAGCCAAAGCTGGAACATCTGGAGAACAGTTCAAAGGTAGAAGAAGCTGAGGGTGTCTTCCATAAACTCCAGATTAATCCTCTCAGTCTGTCCATTGGAATGAGGGTTGTAAGAAGAAGAAAAATCCAAGACAGTATTGAGGGACTTGCAAAAAGCTCTCCAGAAGTGGGATGTAAATTGAACCCCCCCCCCCCGTCTGAAACAGTATGGGAAGAAACCCCATGGAGGCGGAGGATTTCTTAAACAAAGATGGGGGCCAAAGCAGGAGCAGAAGGGAGATCAGGAAGGGGAACAAAATGAGCCATCTTGGAGAACCGATCGATTACCACCCAAATGACTGTGTTCTTTTCAGACGGCGGAAGATCGGTGATGAAATCTATAGCAATGTGAGTTCAGGGCTCCTATGGAATGGGCAAGGGCATGAGCAGACTGGCAGGAGCTTGCGTGGATGACTTAGACTGGGCACAAACATGGCACGCCTTCACGTAGCCTTTGACATCTGAATGGAGAGTAGGCCACCAGTAGTGACGACTGATGAGCTGAAGGGATCGGAGGAACCCAGCATGACCTGACAACTTGGAATCATGTCCCTAACAAAGGATATTAGATCTTAGTTCAATGGGGACAAAGGTCTTGCCAGGAGGAATGTTAAACTTCAGAGTGGTGGAATGGGCAAGAATACACCTGGTCCGATCGGCTCTCTGGTCAGAGGTGGTCTCCTCATCCAACGTGTCAAAAGACCCAGAGAGTGCATCAGCCGACTGTTGCAGGATTCCAGGTTTGTACATGATCGTGAAATTGAAAAGGGAAAAGAACTGACTCCACCTGGCCTGTCTGGGATTCAGTCGTTTAGTATTCTGTAAGTACTGTAAAAGTTATGATCAGTGAAGATCGTTATGGAGTGAGGGGAACCCTCCAGGAGATGATGCCATTGCTCTAACACCAATTTAATTGCAAGAAGCTCCCAGTCGACAATAGCGTAATGTTTCTCTGCCTGAGAAATTTTTTTGGAGAAAAAATGTATAAGGTTGTCGTTTATTCTCAAATAATTGAAGAAGCACTCCAGTAGAGGAAGCGTTCACTTCAATAAAAAAAATGGGTCCCCAGGATTAGGTCTCCTCAAGAGAGGACCAGAAACAAATGCTTATTTCAGATCATGGAATACAGCGACAGCTTCAGGAGGCCATTCCTTTGCATTAGCACCTTTCTTAGTCAAGGCAATAATAGGTGCAGCAATAGAAGAGTAGTTCTTAATAAATTACCTATAATAATTGGAGAACCCAAGAAATCGCTGTGTGGCCTTGAGGCTGGCAGGAAGGGGCCAGTTGTTAATGTCTGAGACCTTTTCGGGATCCATAAAAAGACCCAAACTGGAGACAAAGCATCCCAGAAACAGGACCTCAGAACATTCAAAAGAACATTTCTCCAGCTTGGCATACAGGTAATTTTCCCTAAGGCACTGAAGTACAACCCGGACATGGTTTCTGTGGACAAGCAGATTGTCCGAAAATATTAAATATATTAATATATATATATATATTATATTATATATTAATATATATATATTAATATATAAAAAAAACACAAATTGATACAGCAAATCCCTGAAGACCTCATTTATGAAGTCTTGAAATACAGCTGGGGAGTTACACAGCCCAAAGGGCATAACCAGGTATTCATAATGCCCGTCTCTTGTGTTAAATGTGCTTTTCCATTCGTCGCCTTCCCTTATCCAGATCAGATTGTAGGCATCCCTGAGATCCAACTTGGTAAAGATGGAGGCACCTTTCAATCTGTCGAATAGTTCAGAAATTAGGGGTAAGGGGTATCGGTTCTTGATTGTCCGCGCGTTTAACCCTTGATAATCAATGCAAGTTCTTAAGGTGCCATCCTTTTTGGCAACTAAAAAGAATCCTGCTCCCGCCGGTGATGGGGACTTCAAAATGAACCCTTTCTCTAGGTTTTCAGCGACATACTCTGACATGGCATGGGTCTCAGGGATGGACAGAGGATAGGTATGACCCTTGGGCAGAGTCGCTCCTGGAACAAGGTCAATGGCACAGTCAAAGGACCTGTGAGGAGGAAGCACTTCAGCTGATTTCTTGCAGAAGACATCCTAGAAATCGCTATATGCAGCCAGAAGAGCAAAAGAAACTGAGGTGTTGGCAACAGAAAATCTCTCTTTAGGAGCAACCTTGAGTAGGCAGGATAAGAAACAGGAGGAACCACAAGCCAGTATCTGCCGGGAAGTTCACTCATTGTGTGGGGAATGGAACTGTAACCAGGAAAGGCTCAATACAATGGGGATTGAGGCCTTAGGTAGGACAAGGAAGGATATCTCCTCCTGGTGGAGTACTCCAGTCTACATCTTAACTGGAAGGTGTGAAGAACGTGGGTATCAGAATGCTGCCCTCCTCAACGACGGGTGACTGAGGACCCCCCTGATCTCACACCGTGCTTGTCAATACGCAACAATGCCATTCTCAGCTGCTTCCAGCACAAAGATTTCCCAGCTTGCCAGGCGTCTGAGAGCAATTGTTTGTTCAAACAATTAACCCTTTCAGTGCTACCACTAACCTTTGATCCGGAGTGTTAGGTCAATTAGCAATACCAATATGATTTTAGAATAACCACCTGTAACGCACGCTGTCATCACAGACAGGAATATTCAGATGAGTTATTTTAAACAGTAGCGCTCTTCATAGGAACAGATTTGTGATAGCTTGCATTAAGAGCTTTAGGGACAAGATTAGCACTTTTCAGAATAAGGTTTAATAATGAAAAGGTCAAGTTTGGGTGCAGTAAAATATTTACAGAAAAATGATGTTACAAAGCAATGAGAGACATAATATACAGCAGCAAATAGATAAAACAGAATGGAAGGGGAAAGTTACTTGCTTTTAAATGTCCGTGATCAATCAGTTTCGATGAGTCCATGGGTTCTTGGATGTTCGTTCTTTGATGGTAGGGTGAGAACTCAGAGTTGTCCTTCGCATTCCTTTTTTCTCTGGGTGAAAAGGGGTAGGGCCGTATGACCCTGAGCACTCACATGGGTAAGGGGGGCCCGTGGGATGTCCGGGGCGGACCATGGAATAATGACCCTCCCTGATATACAATTTCTGTACTGATTTTCATATTTGCCAATATGTACAAGGTGCATTCCTGAAACTGATCAATTATAGACCAGTATGAATTTTGCATTCCAACAAGTCTAAACATGACAGCCTTGTCACTTTCTGTGACCCTGGGAAGAGGATAAACCCCCACACTATAGACACAGGTCCAGAGTTCTACGCCTAGCACTTTCCTCAGGAGATAGCCTGATCCGGCCCAGCTGCATAGATTCCTCAGCTGGCAGGGGATGCTCCATGGGTCGCATAGAGGGGAGCTCAGGCTGACTAGGGGCCAAGGGGTGCTGGCGTCTCTTTTCTAGGGTCCTCTCCTGGAAGTGAATGTCAATCTGGTTACACAGGGAGATCACGTCGTCCAGATCAGTGGGGATGGTTCTACCCGCTAATTCGTCATTCACTCTGTCATAGAGGACCTGTAAGAAGGTTGCAACTAAGGCCTCATTGTTCCAGTTCAGCTCAGCAGACAGAATCCGAAAATGGAGAGCATACTGGCCCACAGAAGGAGACTCCTGGTGGAGGCGTAAAAGGCCGCTGGCCACTGAAGAGACACGACCTGGATCTTCGAAGATGTTCTGAAAGAGTTTCAAGAAACTAGACAGACTAGAAACCACAGGGTCACTCTTCTCCCACAGAGGGGCAGCCCATGCTAAAGCCTCACCGGACAGAGGAGAAATAATGTAGGCCACCTTCGTCTGATCAGATGGGAAGTTTTGGGGCTGAAGCTAAAAATGAATGGTGCACTGGCTAAGGAACCCCCTGCAGGACTTAGAGTCCCCAGAGTAACGGGACAGAGCCGATAATTGCAAAGGGTTGGCGGCTGCGAGCATAACTGGAACAGATACAGCCGCAGGTTGTGGTTGAGGTTGTTGAACCAGAGATCCTAAGGAGGACTAAAGCTGCTCAAAGTGGGAAGCCAGATCCTGAAGGAATCGCATCACCTGGGTCTGACTAGACTCCTGGGTCTCAAGTCTGCGGACTATGTCCTGCAGCGACTCGTCGACAGGTAGCGGCACATCAGCCGGGTCCATGACCGATCAAACTGTCACAAAACCTGGGGTCAGGTGACAGGTGCGCAGCGATGGGTTGCAAACCGCACCGAGGGTTGCGAAGCGCACTGCTAAGGTTGTGGACCTATAGCTGACTGCTGCTAATGAGTTCCGGCTGGTATGGGAAGAGTGGACCCTGGAGCACGGACACTGGAACACAGGGAGCTAGTGCATTGGTTTCCCCAGAGTCTAAGAGCCAGTAGGTATTTTCCAGAGCCTCTGGTGGTGAGGATGGATCTGGCTGCAACTAGATCCAGGTCGCGGCCCCCGGTGTCCCCTAGCTCACACTCAGCTGGCTACAGGTGGAAGAGAGGAAGCGGCAGCGCAGGAACAGAAAGGATAGTCAGCGGCCTAGAAAAGGGTCAGGACCAGTAGCAGACAGGAGAAACAGAGAACAAGCCAAAGATCGGGGTAACAGGCAGGCAGAGATAAACAGAGAACAAGCCGAAGATTGGGGTATCACACAGGCAGGGAGAGTCAAAACAAGCCAAAGATCGGTAACCGGAAATAGACACAGAGCATACAACAGGAACAACCACACAAAAAACAAAACACGCACAACATTGATCGGCATTGCAAACTTGCACTGCCAGGTGTTATATAATGTTTTTAATTAGGGCCTGGGGTAGAGCTCAGCTGAGGAAGGCTACTAAAGCACACAGGTGAGGGAGGCACAGCCTCTAACTGGACATATGCAGCAAGGTAGGCAACAGACAAGACATGAATGTTACTGTGGTTTCATGACAGCTGGGGTTTTTTTTTATTGTGCCATACTGGTGGCTAATTATTGTGCTGTGCTTTGGGCTAATTATTGTGCCAGTCAGGGTGTTTATTTTTTTTCTGTGCCGGGGTAATTATTACAACATGCTAGGGTTTATGCCTGGTCCTGACATATAGTGGGGGTTATCATTGCTGTCCCTTACACTTGCTGGGATATATTTTTAACCTTGACACCTGCTGGGGGTTATCATTGCTGGTCACATTTGGGCTTATTTTACTCCAACAATCTCTTTAGTGCCCCCTGAGGCCCTATTTTGTCTATACAAAGGAGATAGACAGTGAAGAAACACCCACCTGTGGCCACACCCATTTTCGGCCACATTCAAAAGAGCATGGCAGGCGGCGTGCTATGTGTGCCACCTTAGCTCCCCCCCTTATACTTCCATCACCAACATAGTACCACCCCAAATTGTCTGGGGATGCACCTACCTGCAGGAATGTTATAGCGGAGCTCCATCCAAAAGGGGAAGCTTATTTTCCTCCCCCCCCCTCCGCTGCCACATTTGGCACCTTTGGGGGTGGCGGCAAAGTCATCCAGAAGTTCGCCCCCCTCTCCCACCATTGCCATTCACAAAGTGTATTGCATTATTTGTAGCTGTTGACTTTTCATTTTTTCTGACAGAGCATGGAGCTCTTCTTTAAGATGGACCCTCTGGGTAGATTTATTGTCACGTACCTGATCCAAAGCCAAATGTAGAGATAAGCTCCCCTTGCAGCTAAGTGCGCTATACCCCTGGAAGTGTAACAGCAAGTATAGAGCCCAAAGAGGCACAGGACACTGACAGGATCCAGATGGGTCTGACAGGAAGGAGGTGATGCTGGCAGAGATGAGCTTCAACTGCAATCCGTCAAGATCTCCGGCTGGGCTGGTTGGATACTTGGTCTCTGGAGTGCAGCAGTAAAGATCAGGCTGAGGGTCACACACACTGGAAAGTAAACACAGTTAAGTGACAAGTCTGTAGGCAACTAGTGCTGGGCAGTAGGCAGAAGGCAAAGTCCAATAGCAGGCAGAGGTCAAGCACGGAGGATCAGGCAGACACAAAGTCCATACAACAAGCCAGGGTCATGCACGGAAGATCAAGCGGAGGCAGAGTCTGTATAACAAGCCGGGGTCAAACACTGAAGATCAGGCAGAAGAATAGTCAAGGTACAAGCCGGGGGTTTTCCAGGAGAGAAGTCAGCGGAACAGGAATTAGCCAAGTCACAACGGGTATTCAGAGAATAGTCAAGGTACAAGCCGGGGGTTTTCCAGGAGAGAAGTGAGCAGAACAGGAATTAGCCAAGTCACAATGGGAAATCAGATACAGATACAAGGTTCAGGAAGCTAACGACAATCCAGCAACTTGTGTCAGGCAGCCACAGACTTTTAGGCCTCATACACACGGGCGTATATAAAAAAATAAACAAAACGTCGGGCCCGACGTCAAGGAAAAAAAGGCGACGTTTTTCGGCGTTATGTATTGACGTTTTTCGGAGTTAGTGAGCGTCGGCGTCAATAGGCGTCAATAGGCGTTTTTTAAAACAAAATCATCCCTCTGCTATTTTTCAACCTAAAAACGTTGGCGTCAAAAAACGCCGGAAAACGCCGGTATAATAATAGGTGGCATATGGTGGCATATGTTGGCGTTTCTTGGCATATTGTGGCGTCGGCGTCAAAAAATGTCAAAATGTTACAGCCTCAGAACGCGATGGCCATGGGTTCTACTTTCTGCTCACTAACGCCGACGCCACCTACAGCTCAGAAACGCCGACGTTTTTATGGGGCCATTGACTAACATGGAGAGCTGCAAAAAACGCCAGAAAACGCCGGCGTCAAAAAACGTC
>BLSH010185649.1:115602-129060 GCA_018402905.1 Glandirana rugosa
CCCCCCCCAGAGACGATACATGGGGTGGACACTATGACGGACGTTTCATGGGGTGGACACTATGACCGACGTTTCACGGGGGTGGACACTATGGACGACGTTTCACGGGGGTGGATATCACAGGTGGGGGCACTTTGCAGCCAATAACACAGGTGGGGGCACTTTGCAGCCAGTATCACAGGTATGGGTAAATTGCAGCCAATATCACAGGTGGGGGCACTTTGCAGCCAATATCAAAGGTGGGGGTAAACTGCAGCCAATAACACAGGTGGGGGAAAATCGCAGCCAATAACACAGGTGGGGGCAAATTGCAGCCAATATCACAGGTGGGGGCACTTTGCAGCAGGTATCACAGGTGGGGGCACTTTGCAGCCAGTATCACAGGTGGGGTACTTTGCAGGCAGTATCACAGGTGGGGTACATAGCAGAGACCCCCCCCCCGAAGTTGGGACAAGTCCCGAACTTACCCCATCTAATAGGCAGGCAGGCAGGAGTGTTGCAGAGATTGGCATGCGGACAAGCGGGCTGTGAGTCTGCAGAGATCGGCATGCGGAAAGTGGCTGTCCCCATCAATCCGTCGCTCGGTCACCGGTCAGGGTCTCTGTGGGAGCGGGAGTCACGTCCGCTGCCATGGTGACCCGCCCCCGGCCACCGCATCCAATCACACTGAGCCGCGGGCTCAGGGCAGCCAATCAGACTATGTGTGTGTGCCCGTTCAGCGCACACACATAGTCTTTAATGGATGACCAACAGGCTTACTACTTGGCTGTCAGGTGACAGCCAAGGAGCCGAAAAAAAAAGTCAATTTACTGGCGCCTCCTGTAGGGGCTGGGCTGACTTTTGCTTTTTTTTTTAGCCAGCGGGGAGGCGGCGCCCAAGCGCCCCTTATAGACCGGCCGCCCCTGATTAACCACTTCCCGACCGCGTGCCGTGTTTTCACGGCGGCAGTCGGGTTGCTGTGCACAAATCGCCGTAAATCGCGATGAGCGGCCACAGGCAAAGAACGGGGAACCGCCAATGTAAACACGGCAATTCCCCATTCTGACAGTGCAGGCATGGGTGATCTACTGATCCCTGTCACTGGGATCAGTTAGAACTCTCATGCCCATGGTAGCCCAACCCCCCCACAGTTAGAACACGCCCAGGGAACACAGTTAACCCCTAGCTCTCCCCCCCAGGTTAATCCCTTCACTGCCTATGACATTTATACAGTAATCAGTGGACATTTAAATTTCTGATCGCTGAATAAATGTCATTGGTCCCAAAAAAGTGTCCAAAATGTCCGACATGTCCGCTGCAATATCGCAGTACCGCTAAAAATCGCAGATCGCCGCCATTACTAGTAAAAAATAAAAATAAAATAAAAACCCCAGAAATGAATTCTCATCATCCATAAACGCGGCCACTTTTGTGCAAACCAATCACTAAACGCCAATTGCAATTTTTTTTATCACAAATATGAAGAAGAATATAAATCGACCACTTCAATGGAAAAAAATGTTTTTTTATATTTTTTTTTTGGATTTGAATTTTAGCAAAAAGTAAGACATTTGTGTTTTTTTGCAAAATGGTCACTCTTCTTTTGTTTATAGCGGCGATCAGAAATGACGCAGAGGCAATCAAATACCACCAAAAGAAAGCTCTATTTGTGGGGAAAAAAAGGACGCAAATTTTGTTTGGGTAAAACATCGCACGACCACGCAATTGTCAGTTAAAACGACGCAGTGCCAAATCGCAAAAAGTGCTCTGGTCCTAAAGCTGGAAAACCTTTCCGGTTGGTAAGTGGTTAAAATAGTGTTGCTGGCTGTAGCTGGCAGTAGTGATCATTTTATTCTGATCGCAGGGAGGGATTCCTCCATCAACACTGATTGTGTTGATGGTGGGTTTGCGCAATTTTCGTTTTTTAACCTATGGTTGAAGGAACGAATATTGATGTATGGCCAGCCTAACACTAACATTTGTAAATCAGCACTTCAAACTTTGTACCATATGGAATGTCTACCATATTCGTACCGTCATTTGTACCATATGAAGTGGACAACCACCCTTTCCCCAATCCTTCTGTATGTCTCTAACAGTCTATTATGAGGAACAGTGTTAAAGTGGTTCTAAAGGCTCAAGTTTTTTTCACCTTCATGCATTCTATGCATGAAGGTATAAAACCTTCTCTGTGCAGCAGCCCCCTCCCCCCCAATATTTACTTGAGCCCCATCTTGATCCAGCGATGTGCACGAGAGCCTCAGCTCTCTGGGGACTCTCCGTCCTCATTGACAGAGACAGCAGCCAGTGAGCCAATGAGGAGAGAGAGGGGCGATGCTGAGCCGCTGCTCTGTGTGTGAATGGACACGCAGAGTCGCGGTTCGTGAACAAGCCTGCTTGGGTGCCCCATTGCAAGGTGCTTACTCTGGGGCGCAAACTGCAGGAGGGAGAGGCCAAGAGTGCCAATGGTGGATCTGAGAAGAGGAGGATGAGGGCTGCTCTGTGCAAAACCATTGCACAGAGCAGGTGAGTATGACCTATTTGTTATTTTTTAAAAATCTCTTTAAATACTTGTATAAATATAAGAATCAATAAAGTTTATCTAAACTATAAATGAGTGGGGCACCATTTTCATATTCCAGCTCAGGGGAGAATGGAAAGGTTTGCAATCATAACAAACACAAGTTTGCAAGCTGAAATTATGGATACTTTTGCTTTAAATGATAGAATAATTACCTTGGTTCTAAATTCTGGATTTTGTTTTCAGACCTATTTAAATTGAAATTTGACATTCTAAATATATTTTATTGGGTAATATTGCTTCAAATGCAAACTCAGCCTTTAAGAGCTCAGAGAAATACAAGACAGGATGTTCTGTTGTTTAGGGTGAGCTTGGGCTGAGCCCAAACCCCTGCTCATTCTTACTGATGATCAAGACTTAGGGTTTTTGACAGTTCTGGATTACATTGAAGACATTGCATCAACAGTACATAACAAGTCATATGAAGTTTACTCCTCCAAGCATTATTATTTATTTTTAAATAGCTATTTGCTGATGTCATCAGATTCACTAACCACAGCTAAATGAAGCAAGGTTTAATCAGTACTTTACTCAGATCATGCTCCTGTGTACAACACCAATATTTTTTCCAGTAATTTACAATAGTTTTCAAGCACTGCCATTACAGGTGCACATGTGAGCTAATTACTTCATATCATAGCCACTTACATTTAACCTTACCAACATCTGCGGTTACACCGTAGAGATATATAAAAGGTCCAGGAGGGATCTATGCCACTTGTCAGACCTGTGATTTATTACCAGATATATCATCACAGTCAAGATTTACTTAAATAGATGAGCATCCTGCTCCTATATCAGTTATGCACCTTTGATGATCTACATAGACTGCATACCACCCTGGGTTCACTTTAGCTCACTGCACTTCAGTTTGACTCTCCAAGTTCCCATGTTTACCATCCCTTCTAAATGGAATTGCAAGACTCCTAGATTCCCATTTACATGTGGCATCTTAGATATCATTTCACCTTGATTTAGGCTTTGCGATCCACCAGTACCTTCCAGGGAACCACTACTGGGCCACGCACAGACACGACCATTCGGTACCAAGGTTTCTTGGAATTTGAGTTGCCAATTTTGGTCCTGCCTGTGCATTTCCCCCTGAGCATCTGTACGCCCCCCCCCCTTTTAATTGTGTGTTGTCCTTATGTGTGTATATCCATACATGCTGTTCTGTCTATCTGCCTTTTGGAGTCCTAGGACCCCATATGAGCAGTAGAGTAACGTTTTTGCGCATCAGCAATCATTGTATTGTCCTAAATTGTATGGAATAAAGTACCTTTATATATTCTATTAATCCAGTCTGTAGCGCCCGTTCTTCAGTAAATAACCCCTTTTCCCTCTGTGACCTCACAAATCTGACCCCACTCTGTGAACAAGTTTCTTTGGTGGATTCATTGATATGCCTGTTTTATACTTCCATCTTGTAAGTGTTTTTAACCCTTCCTTGTCATTAAATTGTTTTATTACAGCACTTAGAAGTGCCTTCTTCTCTGCTTTGTTTTTCCTATAGAGTGTGCTTCCCTTTTTTGAAGTGCTACTGTGCATTAATCACATTTCAAAAGACAGTCATGTACTGTTTGTTAAAGTCTCCTTGTTATCAAGAGTGCCCTAGTCTCTACAAACCTATGTAAACAAGGCAGAGCTCTATTCTGACAGGGGGAAAGGAATGGATTTTGTGTCCCTGCAAAGCAGGGAATAAATTCCATCACTTCCCTGAGTAAAAGCAGCACACATAGTACAGTAAAACACTGGCTAGGCACACAGTTAACCCTTTGATGGCTGTAGATTTTTAACCCCTTCCCAGCCACTGTCATTAGTACAGTTACAGTGCATATTTTTAGCACTGATCACTGTATAAGTGTCGCTGGTTCCCAAAAAGTGTCAGTTAGCGTCGGCCGCAATATCGAAGTCCCACTATAAGTCGCTTATTGCCGCCATTACTAGTATAAAAAATGAATAAATAAAAATTCCAGTATACAGTATCTCACAAAGGTGAGTACACCATTCACCCCCCCCCCCCTCACATTTTTGAACATATTTTATTATATCTTTTCATGTGACAACACTGAAGAAATGACACTTTGCTACAATGTAAAGTAGTGAGTGTGCAGCTTGTATAACAGTGCAAATTTGCTGTCCCCTCAAAGGGTAAGTCATATAAAGAGCAATCATAGAAATAAAAATTTTAATAAAATAAATCACATGTTCAAATAATGGTAATGATAATAAATTCAATGATAAACCACATCAGGATTTTTACATTGAAAATGGCAATTGCCCATACCAGGCTGCAGGTGACAGTTCTAGGTGTGGATTGAAGGTTTTCTTTCAGGCTGCACTTGACAAGAAGTAGAATAAGCTTCTGTGGAGTATGACAAAAGAAGAGAAAAGCGCGCCTCTAAGAGTAAACCATAATAAGATTTATTGCAAAACACAGTTGCAGGGTACTCACAAAGGTAGGTGTGAGGCTCGCATCGCAGTGTGAGCCACTGCTTGCTATAATGCTGCAAGTCCAGTTAGAAGATGTCGGCTGTCTCCAAGGTATGTAGAGGAAACACCAGGTGCCTCTTAGAAGCGCGCTTTTGACTTTTTTGTCAATGGGGTTTAGGCCTGGAGACATGCTTGGTCAGTTCATCACCTTTACCCTCAGCTTCTTTAGCAAGGGAGTGGTCGTCTTGGAGGTATGTTTGGGGTCGTTATCATTTTGGAATACTGTCCTGCGGCCTAGTCTCTGAAGGGAGGGGATCATGCTCTGCTTCAGTATGTCACAGTACATGTTGGCATTCATGGTTCCCTCAATTAACTGTAGCTCCCTAGTGACAGCAGCACTCATGCAGCCGCAGACCATGACACTCCTACTACCATGCTTGATTGTAGGCAAGAAACACCTGACAACCCAAAATTTGGGATTTTCTTTAACTTTCAATTATAATGGCAAACAGAACAAATAGAGAGGGTGAATCACCAGAGAGGGCACAGACAGCCATAAAAACCTATCAGGTGTTCTAATCCATCACCACTCTATTCAAAACTAAAAAAAAAAAAAAATATTTGCCTTTAGCTACACTTTAAAGTAAGGAAGTCCCTGTTAAATTTACCAAAGTAAAAAAAAAGCCAGTAATTTCATGTGTGATTGACGGATAAGGTATCAGTGTCTGTAAAAGGGGAAAATCACAAACGTAGATTTAGATTATTTCATTTATCTGCATGATTCATGTGCAGAAGACAAAGGTGGCATCATTCTCATGATTCCTGGCTTTCCCACAGCTGTCAAAACAGGATATAAAATATAAAACACATCTCTTTTTCTGAGGATTGCATTGATAATATAGGCCTCTCTAGAAGGGAATTTGTAAGTCGCAGATGGGTATAGTCCAAAGCTTATACATTATTACATAGAGAAAAAGACCCTGAATTAGTGAAGGTTTTTAACTGGGTAATGTAAGCAAGGAAAACCTATCCCGAGAAGCAATTTTTTTGCATAATGCATATTGAAACTAAGCAAAGTATAAACATTGAAAAAATATTAAAACAGTGCTTGCTATGGTCCTCCATACATATCAAACACTATCATGCATGTGTTTGTAACATTTAGGCTACATACACACAGGCGTTCTGAAAAACGAGCTATAAAGCTAGTACCGATGCCAGGAAAAAAGCCACGTTAAAAATGCGATTTTTATCAATGTTTTGCATTGACGTCAATGCGCCGTTTTTCCATACTAGCTTTCAGCTCTGTTTCTCTTCCTATATTCAAAATCAATGGTTTCCTATGGGAGCCCATTGATTTAAATAGAAATGAATTCGGATCATGATGATCCGACTTACGGTGCAACTTGTGTGCTGAGGATCTTGAAGGGGAAACCCTGCAAAAATTTAAAAAAGAGGTACCAGACCCTTCAGTCTAGTATGAATTTTCAGGTGAACCCCCACGCCAAAAAAAAAGGACGTGGGCCCCCCAAAATCCATACCAGACCCTTATCCAAGCACGCAGTCGGCAAGGTCTGGAAAGGGGGGGAAAGAGCGAATGCCCCCCTCCTGGGCCATACCAGGCCGCATGCCCTCAACATGGGGGGGTGGATGCTTTGGAGCAGGGGGGCCCTGCGCCCCCCACCCCAAAGCACCTTGTCCCCATGTTGATGAGGACAAGGGCATCTTCCCAACAACCCTGGCCAGTGGTTGTCTGGGTCTGCGGGTGGGGGCTTATCAGAATCTGGAAGGCCCTTTAACAAGGGGGTCCCCAGATCCCGGCCCCCCACCCTATGTGAATGAGTATGGGGTACATTGTACCCCTACCCATTCACCTAAAAAAAAGTGTCAAAAAAACACACTACACAGCTTTTTAAAATATTTTATTAAATCAGCTCCGGCGTCTTCTCCCTCTTCTGCATCTTCTTTCTTCTGCTCTTTTGCGGGGTCTTCTTTCTTCTGAGGGGTCTTCTTTCTTCTGTTCTTTTGCCGGGTCTTCTGTCTTCTGCACTTTTTCTGGGTCTTCTCCACTGTCTTCTCCCTCTGTTGTTCTTCCCCTGTTGACACAACGCGATCTCTCGGACTAATGCTGTCTCTGCACTCTGCATTGACTTATATTGGCATGGGGCGGTGCCTCCCGCTGATGTCATCCCAACACTGAACCTTGGGGTACACCACTGATAACCTTAGACCATTCAGACTAAGAATCATTAACCACTATTCTATAAATGCGGTATTTTAGCCAGTTTTCTATCCATTTACAAACTGATCTCTCCAAGCCTGTAGGCTTTAGCTTACACATTAGCCGTGTGTGGGGGACCGTGTGAAATGCTTTTGCAAAATCCAAATATACCACGTCCATAGCCACCCCTCTGTCCAAAGTTTTACTTACCTCCTGATAAAAAGAAATCAGGTTTGTTTGTCAACTTCTGTCTTTCATAAATCCATGCTGTCTGTTGCTTAAAATATTTTTTTCCAGCAAGAACTCATCTATGTGGTCTTTTATTAAACCCTCCAATATCTTCCCAACTATAGAAGTTAAACTCACAAGTCTATAGTTACTTAATAAAGACTTTAATCTCTTTTTAAATATGGGCACTACATTGACCCAACCAGTGGTACTATTCCAGTCATTAACTAGTCCCTAAAAATTAGAAACAATGGCTTTGAAATGACAGAGCTCAATTCTTTTAGGATCTGTGGGTGGAGGCCATCTGGTCCAGGTGCTTTATCCACCTTTATTCTATCTAAATATTTCTGGACCATATCACTTTTGAGCCATTGTGGATCATTTGGGGCTGTGTCAATACCATCCCCATTATGGACATGAGCTTTGTATACACAGAGCTGAAGAAAGCACTTAATAAATGTGCCTTCTATGTCACCCACTCAAGATTATTTTGTAAAGGGCCTACATGCTCAGACCTGACCTTTTTACTATTAATATATTTGAAGAATTTTTGGGGGTTTGCCCTACTATCTTTTGCAATCTATCGTTCATTTTGAATCCTTGCGTCCTTAATTTCCCTTTTTCATATTCTGTTGTTCTTTGTAACATTTAAACAATGATGATGTCCCTTCAATTTTATATTTTTTTAAAAGCTCTTTTCTTATTATTTATAGCTTTTTTAATTTTTTGCAGTTAGCCACATAGGTTTTATTTTTAGCCTTTTAAACTTGTTGCCCATGGGAAAATACTTTGCAGTGAGTTTGTATACAGTCTTTTTGAAGAATTCCCATTACTGTTCTGTGTTCATTGATGCTAATATCCCCCCCCCCCCAGTCTAAGCCCTGGAGAGCAGCCCTCATCCTTGGAAAATTTGCTCTCTTAAAGTTAAGTATTTTTATCTTTCCCGTATGTGTTTGTTGCTTACAGCTAACATTAAATGCAATTGTGTTATGATCACTGCTACCCCGATGTTCTGTTATATGACTATTGGTAATAAGCTCTGCATGGTTTGAGACTACCAGGTCCAGCAGAGCGTCATTCCTAGTCGGGGCCTCAATGAACTGGACCATAAAATTGTCTTGTAATAGGTTTATATATTTTTGCCCTTTAACTGTCCCAGCAGTGCCATTATTCCAGTCAATTTCCGGGTACTTAAAATCCCCCATTATTATCACACTCCCAGCCCTTGCAGCCCTTTCCATCTGTGTAAGGAGCTCAGTCTCCACCTCCTCGTTAACACTGGGACTTTAACACTGGGAGGTCGGTAACAAACTCCGAGGATAACCTTTGTAGTACGCACACCCATGTACAGTTCTACCTATAATGTTTCAGTCTCATCACACTCTCCATCCACTATGTTCTCTTTCACACTCGCTTTAAGATCACTTCTCACATAGAGGCAGACACCACCACCCCTCCGTTTTACCCGGTCGTTCCAAAAGAGAGCATAGCCAGGAATATTAATAGCCCAGTCATGTGAAGAATGAAGCCAAGATTCAGCAATACCAATTAAATCTTAGTTCTCCTCATGCATCAGAGCTTCCAACTCACCTATTTTGCCTGGCAGACTTCTGGCATTGGTGAACAAACACTTTAATTCATTGTCACATTTTGCACAGGTATATTGCATATTTTCAATGGTTGTTTGTAACATGGGAACCTTCATATCATCTGCCATAGCCCTCCCCCCGTCTTTCCCCATTCCACCCACTAATAGGGGCTGACCCATGTCTGACCTGTCTGCCCCATTATAATCTAATTCACCCTACACCCTCAATCCTACTTTAAATACTCCTCCAGCCTTCCCATAAACCTCTCCCCCAGCACAGCAGACCCCCTTCTATTTAGGTGCAAACCACCTTTGGCATATAGGTTGTACCCCAATTAAAAGTCAGCCCAGTGCTCTAAAAACCCAAATCCCTCCTCCTTACTCAAGCTCTTTAGCCATACATTCAGGTCTCTAATCTCCCCCTTCCTTTCCTGTGTTGCATATAGCACAGGCAATATTTCAGAAAATATCACCTTGGAGGTCCTTCCCTTCAACTTGCAGCCTAGTTCTTTAAATTGGTTCTTAAGGAGCCTCCACCTTCCATATATTCTGTCATTGGTTCCAACGTGGACCATGACAGCTGGGTCATGCCCAGCCCCTCCCAGTAATTTATCAACCTGGTACGCCACATGCCAAACCATGGCACCTGGGAGACAGCAAACCATTTGGTTGAGGCGATCCTGGCAACAAATTATTCTATCAGTCCTTCTGATTATAGAATCCCATATTACCACCAACTGTCTAGGCCTACCTGCACTACCCTCACCACTCCTACTAGATGGGCTGCTCTCCCGGCTGTTAGGGGTAGCAGTGACATCTAGGGCTGCCACCTCTGAGCTTGCCACCCCCACATCTTCACCCAACTTGGCAAATCTGTTAGGGTGCTCAAACCCAAGGCTGGCCTTCCTTTTCTGTGAGCCCCTACCACTCCCTCTAACTGTATTTAACCCATATCCCTACCTTATAACCCTGACCTACCCCTCCACCCTCCCCATTAACTCTACTAGCCACCTGCTCAGTGAGCACATCTCCACACCAAACTAGAGAAATGCCAAGCCGAATTGTCCAAAGCTCCAGGGTGTTGATTGGAAATCTTTGCTTCTCTGACGACCATTATTCCTATTGACAAACACTCCTATACCTTCTGGACAGCCTTCCCAGAAGGGTTGAAGCTTTTATAGCTGCAAAGGGTGGGCCAACTTTATATTGAAGCCTACAAACTAATACAGCAGTCTGTCTCTCCCAGTCTCAGATTACAACATGATTGCCTTTCCCCTGAACCACAAGGCACTCATTTAATAGCCGCTATCAGGGGGCTATCAAGTGCAGCATGTGACATCACTATGACGTGGAAATTTACACTGTGCATACATCTGGTAAAATGTTCAATCAGGTCTGGAATATGCTGGATAATTGCGCACCACATAGTGCCCACCTGCCCCCTCCTGGGTACACAGAGCATTGCTGAGCACTCAGGGAGGGACAGGAGTGAAGCCCACAAGGCAAACTGAGGGAAGGACCCCAGAGTGGAAGAAAGCACTCCGCTACCATCAGGCTGTAGTATTAAGTAATCCCTAGTAGGGCATCCATACGCTTACCGCCTAGGGAACAGTCCACAACCACATACAAGTCTGCGGACCCTACAGCCATATACATACTCAGACAGAATACAATAAAATAATATAATAAATAACTCAATCGATATCCCTAACTGTTAAGCCATTGCACCACATTAGTGACAAAGATTGTATAAAATAATGGAACAATACCAGCTAAAAAGTAGACAAATTGGAAAGGTAATGACTATAATCAGACTGTATGTATTTTACTCCAAAATTACCTTCTGCATATGATGTTCATGGAGTCAAAGATATTGACCCACCTCACATAATCACACATTATTAACCTGTTGCCTTTTTCTTGATAGTAGTAAAGTATAAAGAGGAGCCCCTTGAACTGTACTATACAGTATAGGGATCTATCCCTCGTGGAATGTGTTACCTGTAATTTTATGCCCGTGTTTATGGTGAGAGTACAGCATCACTGACAAGCCATAGATAACTATCTGTCCTCACTATTGTCTCTGCTATGTGGCTGGCCTGTCCTATGATGACAGGTATATGACTTGTCTAGATGTTAGGGAAGGGCATTGAGGCCTACTAAGGGTAAGTGCACTAAAAGTGTGCTTACTGTTTATGGAGGATATGAAAACTGTGTCAAAATGCATGGTAATGATTTGGCAAAGGTGATACATGGATTAGATTCAGACGAACAAAGGATTTATGAAGGTTTGGCCAGGTACACAAAACATCAGGAATGCATTTGCAGAAGGTTTTGCCTGCATTGATTTGGACTTTCAGCTGTGCACTCATTAAAAGCCACCGAGAATACCCAAGACTTGTTTTAGAAACTTTAGCTTTAAATGGCCCTCTTAAAGCTACTTAACCACTTAAACCCCCTTAACAACCAGACCAATTTTCAGCTTTCAGTGCTCTCACATTTTGAATGTGAAATTTGCGTCCTTTTTTCACACAAATAGAGCTTTCTTGTGGTGGTATTTAATCACCCCTGGGTTTTTTATTTTTTGCGCTATAATTAAAAAAAGACCGAAAATTTTGTAAAAAAATGAAATTTTCTTTGTTTCTGTTATAACATTTTGCAAATTAGTAAATTTTCTTCATAATTTTTGTCCAAAATTTATACTGCTACATATCTTTGTTAAAAAAAAACAAATTAGTGTATATTATTTGGTCTTTGTGAAGGTTATAGAGTCTAAGGCCCCTTTCACACATACGGACCGTTTGTCCGTTTTTCATCCATCCGTTGACGGATGAAAAATGGACATTAATGCAACTCTATGGAAAAACTGATGACAACTGATGATCAGTTATTTTCATCAGTTTTCATCCGCTTCCGTCAGCATCCGTTTTTTTGAACGGATGAAAGTCCTATTTTTCATCCGTCAAAAAAACGGATCGGACGAAAAACGGATGTAAACTGACGAACGGTCAGTTTTTCATTCGTTTTTGCATTGGTAGTGAATGTAAAAAAAAACTGATGAAAAACTGATGACCACGGATGAAAAAACTGATGAAAAACTGATGTAAACTGATGAAAAAACTTATGAAAAACTGATGAAAAACTGATGGATACTTCATCCGTTTTGACGTGACTGAGCGGATGAAATGAACGGTCCGTATGTGTGAAAGGACCCTTAAACCTATGGTGCCAATCGCTGAATATTGATCACACCTGATGTACTGACGGCCTATCTCATTTCTTGATACCCTAACAAGCCAGGAAAGTACAAATACCCCACCAATGACCACTTTTTGGAAAGTAGACATTCCAAGATATTTAGTAAGAGGCGTGATGAATTTTTTGAAGTTGTAATTTTTTCACACAATTCTTTGCAAAATTAAGATTTTTTAAAAATTTTTTTCACAAAATTGTTATATGTTAACAGATTATTTCTCACACCCAGCATATGCATACTACAAATTACACCCCAAAACACATTCTACTACTCCTGAGTATGGCGATATCACATGTGTGAAACTTTTACACAGCCTGGCCACACACAGAGACCCAACATGCAGGGAGCACCATCAGGCGTTCTAGAAGCATAAATTACACATATAATTTCTTGACTACCTCTTGCACTTTTGAAGGTCCTGAAGCACTAGGACAATGGAAACGTCCAAAAAATGACCCCATTTTGGAAAGCAAACACCCCAACGTATATTCTAGGAGGCATAATGAGTCCTTTGAACATGTATTTTTTTCCACAAGTTTTGGAAAATGTGGAAAGAAAATGAAAACACATTTTTTTTACACAAAGTTGTCCATTTATACAATATTTCTAACACACAGCATGTACCTAGCAAAAATTACACCCCAAAATACATTCTGCTACTCCTCCTGAGTATGGCGATACCACATGTGTGACACTTTTACACAGCCTGGCCACATACAGAGGCCCAACATGTAGGGAGCACCGTCAGGTGTTCTAGGGGCATACATTTCAAATCTAATTTGACTATCTTTTACACTATTGTGAGGCACTGTGGTGGCATGGATAGGCACTGTAGTGGCACACATGGGCAGTGTAGTGGCACAGGTGAGCAGTGTAGTGGCACGGATGGGCACTGTAGTGGCAGGGGTGGGCAGTGTAGTGGCACGCATAGGCACTGTAGTGGCATGGGTGGGCACTGTAGTGGCATGGATGGGCACTGTAGTGGCACGGATGGGCACTGTAGTGGCATGGATGTGTCACGGATGAGAACTGATGTGGTATGAATGAATATGAATGAGACACATATGAGCCATGGATGGGGATGGATGAGCCATGGATGGGGATGGATGAGCACGGATGGGGATGACTGAGCATGCATGGGGATGACTGAGCATGGATGGGGATGACTGAGC
>BLSH010185649.1:133467-151702 GCA_018402905.1 Glandirana rugosa
ATACGTGGACAGATTAAAGTAAAACTACGTATAACGTGTAAAAGACAATTAGGTTATTTGGAGTAAAGTGATGACTTTATAATGACACCGGAAGTCAATAAACGATCTAGATATGCATCAAAATGAAATTAGACAGGTGCATAAATTTGGGCACCCTTGTCATTTTGTTGATTTGAATACCTGTAACTACTTAGCGCTGATTAATTGGAACACACAATTGGCTTGGTGAGCTCATTAAGCCTTGAACTTCATAGACAGGTACATCCAATCATGAGAAAAGGTATTTAAGATGGTCAATTGCAAGTTGTTGTTCTCTTTGACTCTCCTCTGAAGAGTGGCAACATGGGGGCCTCAAAACAACTCTCAAATGACCTGAAAACAAAGATTGTTTCACATTATGGTTTAGGGGAAGGCTACAAAAAGTTATCCCAGAGATATAAGTTGTCAGTGTCCACTGTGAGGAACATAATGAGGAAATGGAAGACCACAGGCCCAGTTCCTGTTAAGGCCAGAAGTGGCAGGCCACATAAAATATTGGAGAGGCAAAGGGGAAGGATGTGAAGAATGGTCAAAAACAGCCCACAGACCACCTCCAAAGACCTACAACATCAACTTGCTGCAGATGGTGTCACTGTGCATTGTTCAACAATTCAGCGCACTTTGCACAGGGAGCAGCTGTATGGGAGAGTGATGGGAAAGAAGCCTTTTCTGCACACACGCCACAAATGGAGTCACTTGAGGTATGCAAACGCCCATTTGGACAAAGATTGAGTTATTTAGTCATAACAAGGGGCGTTATGCATGGCAGCAAAAAAACACAGCGTTCCAAGAAAAACACTTGCTACTCACAGTAAAATTTGGTGCAGGTTCCATCATGCTGTGGGGCTGTGTGGCCAGTGCCGGTACTGGGAATCTGGTTAAAGTTGAGGGTTGTATGGATTCCACTCAATATCAGCAGATTCTTGAGAATAATGTTGAGGAATCAGTCACAAAGTTGAAGTTACGCAGGGGCTGGATATTTCAACAAGACAATGACCCAAAACACTGCCCAAAATCTACTTGGGCATTTATGCAGAGGAACAAGTACAATGTTCTGGAATGGCCATCCCAGTCCCCAGACCCGAATATCATTGAGCATCTGTGGAGTGATTTGAAGCGGGCTGCTTGGCAACAATCAAACCTAACTAAACTGGAGATGTTTTGTAAGGAGGAATGGTCTAAAATACACTCATCCAGAATCCAGACACTCATTACAGGCTATAGGAAGTGTCTAGAGCCTGTTATTTCTGCTAAAGAAGGCTCTACTAAATATTGATGTGATTTTTCTGTTGGGGTGCCCAAATTTATGCACCTGTCTAATTTTGTTTTGATGCATATTGCGCATTTTCTGTTAATCCAATAAACCTAATTTCTCTACTGAAATATTACTGTGTCATTCAGTTATTTTATAGATCAAAATGAAATTGCTGATCCAAACACAAATATTTATAAATGACAATCATGGAAATTGTCAGGGGTTCCTAAACTTTTGCATACAACTGTAGATAGATAGATAGATAGGTAGATAGATAGATAGATAGATAGATAGATAGATAGATAGATCGATAGATAGATAGGGCGATCTATATACAGTCAGTTAGTGCAGGCAGTGCAAGAATATATATATATATATACCTTCCTAGTGTATATATATATATATATATATATATATATATATATAATTCAATGCCCTTTGTGTATACTATATACAGATAATTCAGTGTATAGTATATAGGGTACGTTCAGGCAGTAAAAGAATATATATATACTCATATATATATATATATATATATATATACACACAGCGTATTGAGTGTACACTATATATAAGTGCATTCGGGCGCACGTACGATATACAGTACACTTGACGTGGTGTCTTAACCACTTAACGCGAAGCTGCAGGCTATACCCGGTACCGTTTTTTATAACAGGCGGCCGGCTATCCAGTGATAATGGCCGATCCAGCTTGGGAGCCGCTCGGTCGTTATCCCAGGCAGCTGGAGGGGCCACCTCCCCGCCACCATGCGCCGCTCTTCTCCGGCCTGCCTCCCGGAGACCGGAGCTCCGATCGGACATGTCCAGACGCTGACTGGAGTCCCTGTGGAAGCCGGAATCGGCTTTGATCGGGACTCCTTCGTACATTTCCGGAAGCGACGTCACAATGTCACTTCCGATTTACTCGGCAGCTAACGGCGTCGGTTTTAAAAAAATGACAGTATTCAGAATTGCCATTTTTGGCGATCTGAACATCCAATACCCAAGTCCCAATTTTTCAGCACCTGTTTGACTGAGGCATGTCATCACAATTTTTAAACTAATTTACAACAGCAGGGCCCATTCCTGCACCCAACAAGAGTAACTGCAAGGGGTTGCAGTGTTCTGGCACCGCCAACACCCAAGGCCCAATTTTTCAGCACCTGTTTGACTGGGGCATGTCTTCACAATTTTTAAACTAATTTACAACAGCAGGGCACGTTCCTGCACCCAACAAGAGTTACTGCAAGGGGTTACAGTGTTCTGGCACCGCCAACACCCAGGGCCCAATTTTTCTGCACCTGTTTGACTGGGGAATGTCATCACAATTTTTAAACTAATTTACAACAGCAGGGCCTGTTGCTGTACCCAACAAGAGTAACTGCAAGGGGTTACAGTGTTCTGGCACCGCCAACACCGAAGGCCCAATTTTTTGGCACCTGTTTGACTGGGACATGTCATCACAATTTTTTTAATAATTTACAACAGCAGGGCCCGCACCAAAATTTAAAAAAAAAAAATTGTGTAGGGTTTCCCCTCAAAGTCCGTAACAGACCCTTCGGGTCTGGTATGGATTTTAAGGGGAGCCCCACGCCAAAATTTAAAAAAAAAGATGGGGTCCCCCCAAAGTCATACCAGGCCCTTCAGGTCTGATATGGATTTTAAGGGGAACCCCAAGCCAAAATTTAAAAATAAAAATGTTGTGGTGTTCCCCCCAAAATCCAAACCAGGCCCTTCAGGTCTGGTATGGATTTTAAGGGGAACCCCATGTCAAAATGTAAAAAAAATGATGTGGGGGACCCCCAAAATCCAGACCAGAGCCTTCAGTTCTGGTACAGATTTTAAGAGGAACCCCACACCAAATAAAAAAAAAATGGTGCAGGCCCCCCCCCCCCAAATCCAAACCAGACCCTTATCCAAGCACGCAGCCCTGGCATCTCAGGAGGGGGTGGGCACAAGCGAACACCCCCCCCTCCAAACCATACCGGGCCACATGCCCTCCACATGGGGAGGATGCTTTAAGGTCGCCCCCAATTCACCTTGTCCCCATGTTGATGGGGAGAAGGACCTCATCCGCACAACCCTTGCCGGGGGTTGTGGGGGTTTGCAAGTGGGGGGGGGCTTATTGGAATCTGGAAGCCCACTTTAATAAGGGGGCCCCCAGATCCTGACCCCCCCATGTGAATAGGTATGGGCTACGCATTCACCAAAAAAGGAGTAAAGTGGTACAAAAAACAAGAGGCAGTTTTTGAAAAGTCCTTTATTGTGTAAAATAGCTCTCCTTCTTTCTTCCTCCATCTTCTCCTGCCCCGGTCCTTCTTCTGGTCTTTTGCTTCTTATTTCGGTCTTCTTTCTTCCTCTCTTCGTCTTCAGTCTTCATCTTCTTCCTTCTTCTTTCACCGCCGCCGCTCCTGCTTAGGGTTGCCACATCATCCCTTTAATCCAGGACACACATTAATTACCCAGGTTCTGTGGCTGATTAAGGTGGTAATGAAACTCACTTGATGCCTTATCTGCATTAAATTAGCCTCAGAACCTGTGTAATTCATATGTGTCCTGGATTAAAGGGATGATGTGGCAACCCTACTCCTGCTGCCGCAGCCATGCCGTGCAGAGGCGTCTCCCAGAATGGGCGGTCTTCAGTTTGACATTTCTTTTATAAGAAGGGTCAGAGCCATCCGGTGACGTAAATGGGTGACCAGCCCCCTCTGTCAACGAATGATGCCAGAAGGGGGTGGGGTCACTCATTTACGTGCGTTTAAATTGTCATAACCCATATTGGGGGTGTGCTTTGGTGCCGACGTGTTACCTGTGCCGTTCATCTGTTTGTGCCACATTGAGCTCCTATTGCGGTTGGTACGATTAAGGCCTTGGGATGAGGCTGCAGAAAAAAAAGAAGAAGTGTCAGAGTCAGTAGGGTCATGTGGCACCATATGGGAGCCTAAGGGTTTGAAAATTCCTTGTTTCCTGTTTTTGAAGAGTGACCAATTGTATGCTTGGTTATTGTCATAAGAGAGTTTATCCCTAAGGAATTTTTTCTCATTGGTCAACAGAATTTCTAGTACAGATTTTTCCAGATTGGCCTTGAGGGTGATTTCCCTCGTTTGGAAGACAGCCTCCGAGGTCAGTTTCTGGTTGTCTTTATATAATATTTCAATCTCTCAATCCACAGATTCTAACTCTCTAGAGCAGGGATATGCAATTAGCAGACCTCCAGCTGTTGCAAAACTACAAGTCCCATCATGCCTCTGCCTCTGGGTTCTCATCCTTGTGGCTGTCAGAGTATTGCTATGCCTTGTGGGCCTTGTGCAGTTCTGCAACAGCTGGAGGTCCGCTAATTGCATATCCCTGCGTAATAATGACAGAGCAGCTCCATCATTGTGGTGGAGCATGCCTGTAGATTCTCCTCCCATTTATTTTGAAATTCTGGCTCAACCTTGGGAATATTAGGAAATATTTGAATTCTAAGGCCCCAAGGTGACATACCTTCTTCAATATATCTAAGAAAATATTTTTTGTTCCAATATAAGCGAGACTTCTTTTTCAACATCCTTTGTAGTCAGGAAAATAATCTTTCCATAGAGATACCACCCTCTGCTGCATTTTGGGACTGGTTGGACGTGGATCAGTGATATATTAAGAAAAAACGGACTTTAAAGGCATGCTAGATAAAAAATATTGTAAACTTTATTTGTTGCAAAAATTGGCATCCATATGCCTAAGTGAAGACAATTAACACTTAAAATGATTGTTTTGTTTAAAAAATGTATATAAATCCTAAACACATTGTATGTTTTGTTTTAACAAGGACCTGTTTGGGTCCAAGAAACCCTTTGGATCCCCGAGGGTATCAACCCCTGAGGTTGACTCCCAAGGGAATCAGCTAGAGGTTAATCCACCAGTTTTCTGGGATATATATCCAACCGTAACCTAATGCCTTGATATATCAACATACATATATACAGTTGGTAAACAATAATATAAACATATGATTGGCTTAGGTTACGCTGGTGTGGCTCCCAGTGGTTAAGATAGGTGACAATTTCTGTTGTAATTTGCTCAACTAGTTTCACGCTCATACACTCTGCGCTTCATCTGGAGCTCAAAAAACAATCTAATAAGAGATAATAAATACATACGTGTTAGGATCAAAACATGTATACAATTCATAATTTCCTTGTTAAAAATATATATCACAATAAATACATGTAAAGTGGTATCCATTTACATAGTAAGTACCAATGTTAGTACACCAGCAGTGGTAGGTCTCTCCCCAAGTGTCTGGGGGCCACCCCCAAATATTAGGGGGGGCCTCTCTACAGGGTCATTGTCAAGCCAGCCAAGCATCCCATAGGTAACAGAGGCTGCACCAGGTGGGTATGGGTGCCTATGTGCAATACAAAAAAATAGTAAAATATAGTGAAGCCTTAGCAATTTTTTTCTATATAGTGTATTGTATAGCATTAATCTACAGTTACCTGAGGACAAAGTATTCTTCAAGATGATATCCGGGAGATTATATACAAATTTATATCGGCCTCCTCAGACACACATGTGTCTGTAATGTTGTAAGAGATCGGGAAATAGGTATACGTGAAGCAGCTGCGATGGATACACCATGTACTAGCGTGCCCCACGGGGCAGGTGTGAGGTCAGTCAAAAATGAGATCCCAGCACTATAAAATATAAATGTATATAAAGGTAAATGCTAAATGACCACAGGTAGTCCATCCATTGGTACACAGAAACCAAACGAATAAGTGTGCAGCCAACAGGTTGGCCGCACAGTATGTCACTTACCAAACGTGGGGATATATAATAATATATATGGATGCCAATTTTTGCAACAAATAAAGTTTACAATATTTTTTATCTAGCATACCTTTAAAGTCCGTTTTTTCTTAATAATATATCACTGATCCACGTCCAAAGTTTTCAGTAGCTAGGTTGCCCCCCCGATTATCAGCTGTTGCGGGGGTAATCTCAAGGACTTGTTGGTCCGGACAGAATTGACATCTGTTCTGGGTTTCCCATTCCTGGTTACCATCAGCCAAATTTGGATGCTACCACTGTCCTGATTGCAGCACATGTAGAAACATGCTCATTGAACAGTATTTTTACACCCTCAGTTTGACAAATATATTTTTTATTAAACATAGACTTACATACACTTCAGAATTTGTGGCCTATCTACAAAAACATTACTCCCTTCAGAGACTGCCTTAATAATCACCATTCAGCTATACAACAGGGCCTGTCTTCAAGAACCTCCACGCAACTGGTTGTACGCCATTTCCTTGAACTAAATCGTCCATTATCCACCCTCAGATGCATGGTGATTGACCACATTCCCTTGCTGACCAGAGGTGGAGATCATCATCGCCTATTATTGCAGCGTGAATGTCGCTATGATTTACAAACCACAGCACCACAAGGACTCAATGAACAATTGAGCTAAAATTGATTCCTGTGTTCTGACTCATCACAATAAGAGCACAATAAGAACACAAACCATGTGTTTGACTGACTGCCTCTTTGAATTGCAACCTTTCAGGGATTTGATTAGCGGTAGTGATCTCAAGATGTGTGTGGTTGTCTCTTCAGGAGTTTTCCTCAGTCCTCGTGTTCCATGCACTTTGAGATCAGGCTGACCTTGATCCCAATTTAGGTTTCCCCACCTTTACTAGTGGATTAATATTCCCCTTTATAGCCTCTCCAGCCCTCCCTTTCATGTATTTCTATGCATGGGGTGCCATTAACTGCATTTCCTTAAAAATGTTTGTGCAGGTTCAGGAATGTGTGATAATTGCATGCACTCACAATATAAGGCCCAATATGTGGACCTTTCTGTCAATAGGATCCTAAGTATAAACATCAATAAAGTATTATGTTCGTGGGGGCTTGGCCAAATGTAGAACGGGTCGGACGTCTGCCTAGAGAGATCCTGAACTCCTGCAATATCCTTGCTGATATATTTACCTGCCAAGGCTCATTATCATCCCTACAACTCACAGACAACATTGGCAAAAGGTAAATCCACAGTGGCGCCAGCTGGGAAGAAGCCATCAGGGACTGGCATATATAAGTACTTAGACCAAACCTTTCTCAAGGTCCCTGGTCCTCCATGACACCGCTGTGGTTCAATCGTCACTTTCAGTATTTCAGTTGTTAACGGACCCTGGTCTGTGGGCCATTAAAGGCATTAAATACCTGAAGGATCTATATGTTGATGATACCTTGATTACGTTTGATAGGTTAAAAAATACATTTGCAGCTTTGCCATGCCTATAGGTCACATTTAGGCTCTACTGTAATTCGTTTGGAACAAGATGACCTAGCCTAGAGTCTCTTCTTCATGACAAGGCCCTCTGTAAACCACTATCCATGATCTATAAGGCATTGTTGCCATCTATTCATGCAGGCTTGGATGCTCTGAAAACCTTGTGGCGTGGGGAGGAGCAGGATCTTGATGAGGGGGATTAGGAGGATATGTGGGAGTACCCGTTTCAACATATAATGGCAACCAGAGATAGATTGTTCCTATTCAAAATTTTGCATAGAATTTATCTTACACCACAGCGGTTGCACCATATTTATCCAACCACCTCTGCCCAAGTGATCCTGCCCAATTATGTAATATTTTTTGGGAATGTTTGCAGATTCATTTGTACTGACAGGAAGTAACTCAATTTATATCAACCTTGACTACTATAGCTATCCCCTTGAAGATTAGTGTGTGCATATTGGGATTGGTGGACTCTCTAACCTTAGCCAGGGCCACGCGCACTCTGTTAGGGTTATTACTGTTTTATGCCAGAAAGGCTATAATGATGCGGTGAAAATTTGACAGCACTCCTACTGTATATCTCTGGAAGCATTTGGTCAATTCAGTTATTCCTCTCTCAACTTATTTGTCCCGAGCTGCCACCAAAAAGTTCGAAAAGGTGTGGAATCTTCGGATAGATTCTGAGTCTACAACAGATGATCAAGACGATAGCCTGACAGACCCCCTGCCTCAGGCCAACCGTTAATTTGACTCGAATGATAACAGATCCTTGTGACTGACTTTTAAATTCTGCTGTATTTCCATGTGTGTAATTTGGAGGCTCTATGGCTCTTAGTGTAATGTCCTTGTATGTAAGAGTGGACGTGGCATGATTATGACCTGTTAGTCTCCTTGTGGTATCCTTAGTGGTGTAGACCTGGGCAACTGAAGGTTAATAAGAGTAGTTTACTCTGTTATAGTTGTGTTTCGTGTTTATCCACTGAAGCCGGGGAATGCCCCAAGGCTATGATTTGTGCGTACTTGAAATTGAACTTTTTGAATAAAAAGAATTGAAAAAAAAAAAATATATATATATATATATATATATATATATATATATATATATATACAGTATATTATGTCCGTGTGCAACTGGCCTTGAACTCAGGGCAGAACATTGGTATCCATTATATAATCAGACACCTGTCTCATTGTAACTGATATCACTCTTGGACTAGGTTATCCTTTGGCTTTCTTTTTATGAAAATGTTACTCTGTTTCCATTGTGTGAGATTTAATAAAATAAAATCTAGATTTTAAATTTAATAAAAGAGGTTCTGGAGGATGACACATGTGTATTGATCATGTATGCGTTCCCACCTTTTCCTTGCTGTTAATGCTTTTTAGAGTTTTATTAATTTATGGAATCACATTTTTATTACAAACTGTGAGAAATACACCTTGAATAGATAAAGACATATCGCAACTAATACAAATATCAGAATTCCAATATCTGTTTCTGAAGACTTTTTGAAATGTTTTTGAAAGTAGGCCGGATTTACTAAAGGAACAAAAGCAGCAATAAATCACTATAGTATGCAGACAATACAGAATCTAGAAAATTGTACACTGATGTACAATGCATACAGTTTGGTGCTGGTAGTGTTGGACGAGCGATTCGGTCCGAGCATGAATTCGGGCCGAACATTGGCTGTTCGCCCATTCGAAGAACACCCAAATTATCAGGGCAGGGTATTAGACCATTTATTCGGCCTGCCGAACGACCACAATGCATTGCGCCAATGCACAGTTCATTGTAAGCCCTGATTGGCTGAAGTAATGAAAGCTTTGCCCAATCAGGGCACATAAAGTATCAGTTTATTGTGAATCTAGTGATAGGGCAGTGTGAGTGTAGTGTGACCATTCATTTTTACTTTAGTGTCATTTTATTTTGTCAGGGCAGGTCTCCTGCAGTACAATACAGTGCATTACTGCACGTTTGCTGCAGTGCATTGCAGTGCATTATTGCAGGTTTACCACAGTATATAGCAGTGCGTTAATGTATGTTTAATGCAGTATATTTCAGTGCATTGTTGCGCGTTTACTGCAGTATATTGCAGTGCGTTACTGCACATTTAATGCAGTACATGTCAGTACGTTATTGCTGGTTTTCTGCAGTATATTGCAGTGTGTTAGTACATGTTTAATGCAGTATATTTCGGTGCGTTACTGCACATTTACTGCAGTATATTGCAGTGTGTTACTGCAAGTTTAATGCAGTACATTTCAGTGCGTTATTGCAGGTTTACCACAGTATATTGCAGTGCGCTATTGCACTTTAACGCAGTATATTTCAGTGCACATTTAACGCAGTATATTTCAGTGCGTTATTACAGGTTTACCGCAGTCTATTGCAGTGTGTTAGTGCACGTTTAGCGCAGTGTATTTCAGTGTGTCGGTACACATTTAACTCAGTATATTTTAGTGCATTATTGCAGGTTTACCGCAGTGTGTTTCTGCACGTTTAACGCAGTATATTTCAGTATGTTAGTGCATGTTTAACAAAGTATTTTTAAGTGCATTATTGCACGTTTAACGCAGTATATTTCAGTGTAGTATATTTCAGTGCATTAGTGAAAGTTTACCGCAGTATATTGCAGTGCGTCAGTGCAGCTTTACTGCGGTATATTGTAGTGTGTCAGTGGAGTGTGTCTGTGTAGTGAGTACTAAAGTTAAAGTGCACCAAACACCACTTTCATCCACTTGCATCCACGTACACATTTCCCCATCTTTATTACATTTTGTTAATAAGCCCCCATAATGTCTGTGAGGCCAACAAACCCCGCTATACCTCATGGCCTCTCAGCAGCCTCCATTGACAGGGATGATGGTGTAGCAAAGGGTGTCACAGGTCCTTGCAGCACGTCTGCCAGTTGCACAACACCAGCTGTGGACTATAGCATGCAAATTTCTTTGCCCCATCTGCTGCAGCGAAAAATAAATACAGTCACTGACACCCACATGCCCAGCGTCTAAATTCAAGCTAGTCAAAGTTGCTGGCTTTACAAATCCTGCCTTTCCAGCTCTGTACCATCTCATGGAAGGCAGTATTGTGGTATTGTTGGGCAAGGCAGTCAGCCGCAAGGTCCACGTTACTGCTGACACGTGGTCCAGCAAGCATGGTCAGGGATGCTATATTTCATTCACAGCACACTGGGTAACTCTGCTTGCAACTCGGAAGGATGCAGGACAGAGATCAGTGCTGCAGCTTGTTGTGCAGCCATGTCTCCATACAACTACTGGTGATGATGCAAGATTTGTCTCCACCCCCTCCTCCTGCTTTATGCCCTCCTCTGCTGTATTGTCCTATGAAATACCACTACCCATTAAGCGTTCAAGGGGCTATTCAATGAGTCAGGATAAAAGGTGCCACACAGTGCTTCAGCTAGTCTGTGTAGGCGACAGGAGCCACACTAGAGCAGAGATTCTTGCAGCTCTGCAGGGCAGGCCCAGAGGTGGTTCACACATTCCAGCTGGAGCCAGGTATAGTGGTGTGCAATAATGGCACAAACCTCCTGTCCGCCCTTAGACAGGGAAAGTTGACACATGTGCCATGCCTGGAACATGTCCTCAATTTAGCGGTGCATCGTTTCTTAAGCAGGTATCCAGGGTTGGAAGACCTTCTCAAGCAGTCCAGAAGAGTCTGAAGCCATTTCAGGCGGTCATACACAGCCAGTGCTCAGTTGGCTGAAATTCAGCAGCAATTCCACCTGCCTGTAAACCCCCTGATTTGTGACATGCCCACCAGGTGTAACTCGACTTTGGCAATGCTGCAGTGGCTGCACAGGCAGCAGAGGGCTGTCAATGAGTACCTGTGTGAGTATGGCTCAATGACAGGCTCAGGCCGGCTCTGATTTTTTTTCTGTAGACCAATGACTGCTGATAAAGGATGCATACACTGTACTGTTACCATTTGAGAAGGTGGCAAGGATTGTGAGCCGTGACAATGCATGCATCAGTGACACAATCCCTGTTGTGTTCCTGCTGGAGCAGACCCTGTGTGTCATTATGGACAGGGCACTCAAGGCAGAGCAGTTGGAGGAAGAGGAGGAATTCTTTTACTCCCAAGGCCTGCTTTATGCAGACATCATTCTTGTGATGCCACAGAACACAGGAGGAGAGGGAGGAGGGGGATTATGGCAGTTTTGGAGGCATTGAAGCAGAGGAAGACATATGTCAACACTTAACAGGTGGTTTTCCATCCGCAGAACCTTTAGGAGTAGTACGTGGCTGGGAGGAGGCAGTTCCAGATACTGTAATCCTCAGTGACCCCGAGGAGTCTGCTTCTCATTCCTCCGCAAACTTGCGGTGCATGGGCTCCCTCATTCTTTAAAGCCTGCAAAAGGACCCGAGAATACATGCAATCAAGTAGAAGGACCACTATTGGTTGGCAACCCTCCTTTACCACCGTTACAATGGAAAAGTCTTGAAACACATCCCGTTCCCAAAGAGGCAACAGAAGATGAAATCTCTTGAGGATATATTAAAGAGGACTTTATATAACACCTTTCCAAACTCTCATGGAAAACATCGTTTTGAGGCTTCTGTTGGTCAAGAGAGGAGCGGTGGAGAAGGGGGCAACCTCAGTGATGCACTCGGTGCCTAGGGCTGTCAGCTTCCATATCCCATCGGCAGCATCTGCATCATATGGTGGGAGATTATCTAGGGGTGAGAACAGACATGGAGAGCTTTCCAGTTGATGATCCACTGGGTCATGAGAATAGACCACTGGCCAGAACTTGCCCAGTATGCAACTGAGCTGCTTGGCTGCCCTGCATCCAGCGTGCTTTCTGAATGGGCATTCAGTGCTGCCAGAGGTTTTGTGACAGATAAGAGAGCACGTCTGTCCACAGGCTCCGTGAACCAGCTGACATTTATCGAAATGAATCAGTCTTGGATTAGCAGCAGCTATCAAGCCCCTGATGCCGATGTTGATAATTAAAGCGTTACTAAACCCAGTAATATGAAAATAGGTAATCCGGCCTTTTTACACAATACAGAGGATTAACGGTGAGTATAACCAGCATACTATTCTGCTTATACAGACAGATTTTACTGTTGTGGGTTTAGTAACACTTTAAGTGCTTTTTGGATCTGGAATCTCTGAAAGACTGTCTAGGCTGCCTAGCTTTGTGGATGATGATTTTATCTGGAAGGCATTTGTGTAGGTCTCATTGGCACAATTAACACCCAAGGACAGGTGAAAATCATCTCAATTTTTGACAGCAAAATCAATTCTTGCTTTTATCAAGAGTACCTTTATAGGGTTACTGTGTGAAGGCACCACCGACACCCAAAGACCAATTTTTCCGCATCTGTTTGAAAGGTGCATATCATTTACATTTTTTACAGCAAGGTCAATTTTTGCTTTCATCAGGAGTACCTCTATGGGGTTATGGTGTGCAGGCACCACCAATACCCAAAGACCAATTTTTCCACACCTGGTTGAGAGGTGCATATCATTTCACCTGTAGCCCAATTTTTAAGCACCTGTTTCTTCTTTCCAAAGTCTGCGAGGGAGACACTATAATTTATCCAAAAAATCTATAATCTTGTGGCCTCATCATACAGACTGGTTCACCAAGCTGATGTTTATCAAATAAAGAAAGCTTGCAGGGAAAATGTCATTTTTTGGCATTATAAATGTCATTATTGCGGCAGCAGGTTCTGTACACTGTACAGATGTGCCAATTTACAGGCAGACTAAGTTGAGCCCCCAGACACTATATTTAAAGGAATTTTTCATTTAGAATGCTATTTCTCATTTTTATGGTTTCACTTTAAGCATCAGTAAATCACTGCTCATTTACAAATGATGTTTTTTTTTTTACAAACTTTGTGTTCATTTATAAATGTCCTCCAGGGCAGTGCCCGAACCCCTTTGTATGCCCAATTACTTGCATATAAGCCTTCAAAATGGGCACTTTTGATTTTTCCAGTTTGGGTCTCATAGGCTTCAATGGGAGTCGTTATTCGGTTCTGAACTTTTGCAATGTTCGAAAGTTCTACCATGAACTGGTTTCCAGCACATGTTGATCACCCAATTAATTCTGCTTTTAAGTTTTCTGTTCCAAAAAGAAAATGTCATCATCTACCTAAGCAATGAAATGTGCACATGTCAAGCAAAGCAGCAGGTCCAACAAACTTTCATGCCGATTAAAGTTTTTTTTCATCTTAATGCATTCTATGCATTAAGATAAAAAAACATTCTGTGTGTTGCAGCCTCCCCAACACCCCCTAATTACTTACCCTGAGCCCCTTCACTCTGCAGTGATGTCCACGATCCCCTCAGCTGTCCAGTACACTCCTTCTTATTGGCTGAGACACAGCAGTGATGCGATTAGCTCCCGCGGCTGTCAATCAAAATATGTCAGCCAATCAGGGGAGAGAGGGGGCGTGGCCAGGCCGGGGCTCCGTGTCTGAATGGATACACGGAGCTCTGACTTGGCCAGGAGAACAGAAGGGGGACCTGAGAAGAGGAGGATCCGAGTGATAAAAGTATGTAAAAAAAATAGCAAGTTATACCATGCTTGGGATTTGAACCCACGGTCTGAGTCTTTCTAGGTAGACGTGCTACCCACTAAGCCATTGAGATGTGCTCATGTAAAAAAAATAGTCAAAAGTTTTTTTTAAAAAGATGTAAACAAAGAAAACATGTATTTTTTAATTGAACAAAAAATATTATTTATTTATTTAACATACTATCAGTGTCCCTGATCACCACCACACTAGTCATATGATGACACTGTACTGCACTGGTGATACTATGATAAAAAAAAGTGTGAAGAAAAACTTTTTCAATTTCTTCATTTTCAAAAAAAGTTGACAACTTAACCACTTGACCACTGGGCACTTAAACCCCCTTAACAATGTTCAGCTTTCAGTGCTCTCACATTTTGAATGACAATTACTCAGTCATGCAACACTGTACCCATATGAAATTTGCGTCCTTTTTTTTCACATTGCGTCCTATTTTTTCAAATAGAGCTTTCTTTTGGCTGTATTTAATCACCGCCTGGTTTTTTATTTTTTGCGCTATAATTAAAAAAAGACCGAACATTTTGTAAAAAACTGAATTTTTCTTTGTTTCTTTTATAAAATTTTGCAAATTAGTAATTTTTCTTCATAAATTTTGGCCAAAATGTATACTGCTACATATCTTTGGTAAAAAAACAAAAACAAATTAGTGTATATTATTTGGTCTTTGTGAAGGTTATGGAGTCTACAAGCTATGGTGCCAATCACTGAATATTGATCACACCTGATGTACTGACGGCCTATCTCATTTTTTGAGACCCTAGCAAGCCAGGAAAGTACAAATACCCGCCAAATGACCCCTTTTTGGAAAGTAGACATTCCAATGTATTTAGTAAGAGGTATGGTGAATTTTTTGAAGTTGTCATTTTTTTTCCCACAATTCTTTGCAAGATGAAGATTTTTTTTCACAAAATTGTCATATATTAACAGGTTATTTCTCACACCCAGCATATGCATACCACAAATTACACCCCAAAACACATTTTACTACTCCGCCTGAGTATGGCGATACCACATCTGTGAGACTTTTACACAGCCTGGCCGTATACAGAGGCCCAACATGCAGGGAGCACCATCAGGCGTTCTAGGAGCATAAATTACACATATAATTTCTTGACTACATCTTGCACTTTTGAAGGCCCTGGAGCACCAGGACAATTGAAACGCCCAAAAAATGACGCCATTTTGGAAAGCAAACACCCCAACGCATATTCTAGGAGGCATAATGAGTCTTTTGAACAAGTCATTTTTTCCACAAGTTTTGGGAAAATGTGGAAAGAAAATGAAAACACATTATTATTATTATTATACAGGATTTATATAGCGCCAGCAGTTTGCGCAGCACTTTACAAAAATGAAGGCAGACAGTACAGTTACATCACAATTTGGTACAAGAGGAATCAGAGGGCCCTGCTCGTTAGAGCTTACAATCTAAGAGGGAGGGTCAATTGATACAAAAGGTAAAAGCTGTGGGGGATGAGCTCATGTAGAAAGAAAGAGTGTTAGGTAGAAGCAGGATAGGCTTCTTTAAAGAGAAAAGTTTTCAGGGATTGTCTAAAGATGGATAGATTAGGAGACAGTCGGACTGATTGGGGTAGGGAGTTCAACACATTTTTTTTTACACAAAGTTGTCCATTTATACAATATTTCTAACACACAGCATATACCTAGCAAAAATTACACCCCAACATATATTCTGCTACTCCTTCCGAGTATGGCGATACCACATGTGTGACACTTTTACACAGCTTGGCCACATACAGAGGCCCAACATGTAGGAAGCACCATCAGGTGTTCTAGGGGCATATATTTCAAATCTAATTTGACTATCTTTTACACTATTGTGAGGCACTGTGGTGGCATGGATAGGCACTGTAGTGGCACGGATGGGCAGTGTAGTGGCATGGATGAGCAGTGTTGTGGCATGGATGGGCACTGTAGTGGCACAGATGGGCATTGTAGTGGCACAGGTGGACAGTGTAGTGGCACGGATGGGCACTGTAGTGGCATGGATGGGCACTGTAGTGGCACGGATGGGCACTGTAGTGGCATGGATGTGTCAGGGATGAGAACTGATGTGGTATGGATGAGCATGAATGAGGCACAAATGAGCCATGGATGAGGATGACTGAGCATGGATGGGGATGACTGAGCACAGATGGGAATGACTGAGCATGGATGGGGATGGATGAGCACGGATGGGGATGGATGAGCACGGATGGGGATGGATGAGCACGGATGAGGGTGACTGAGCACGGATGGGAATGACTGAGCACAGATGGGTGGGTGAGCAAGGCTGGGTGGGTGAGCATGGATGGATGGATGGGTGAGCATGGCTGGGTGGGTGTGCATGGATGGATGGATGGGTAAGCATGGATGGATAGCTGGGTGAGCACGGCTGGGTGGGTGAGCATGGATGGATGGCTGGGTGAGCATGGATGGATGGATGGGTGAGCATGGATGGATGGCTGGGTGAGCACGACTGCGTGGGTGAGCATGGAGGGATGGATGGGTGAGCATGGCTGAGTGAGCATGGATGGATGGCTGGGTGAGCATGGATGGATGGCTGGGTGAGCATGGATGGGTGGATGAGTATGCATGGCTGGATGGGTGAGCATTTTCATAAGGCTTGTTTAGCAGTACCTGTTTCCATTAACCTCTAATGACTGGGTTCCTTTAGGTGGAACATTACTTTAATTGGCCCCTGGCAATTTTCTAGCTACCCCTTATAATAGTATCTCTGCAATCCCTATATAGCAGCTGTGAAACTTCTATGTAGAAAACTTTACCTTCTAAAGACTGTCTTTGTTCAGTGTACCTAAATGCAATGGCATCATCCCTGTGTTCCTGATCAGGTGTAATTATTTTTTATTTTTTTCTGTTGGCTGATGTCAGCCTGCCAGCCTTCTAATGCAAACCAACAATAGGTCTTTCTAACCTGCCCCTTGCATGCAAAAAACAAAACAAAACTTCACCGCTCCTGATACTAGGCTTCCACCGACTGACAAGCAGCTTCCCTTGTCGCTTAAGTAAATGAAGGGGCGGGGATATTCTGCGACATCAATGACCTGTGCATTGTGACGTCATTGACCCCACCACCTTTTTGCATGTGAGTGGCAGGTGTTGTTCATTGTGACTGATGATGGATCTACATCAAGGGACATATTTATAAAATATAAAATAAAGGATTTGTCAAACTCTCTGTTGTTGTTTTTATTTATACTGTTCATTGTTTAGGTGAATGAGCAGGGATACTACTCCTACTCATTCACATGGGGGGCCTTCTTGTTGAAGGGGACTTCCAGATTCTGATGAGTCACCCCCTGCGCCCCCACAACCACCGGGCCAGGGTTGTGATAAAGAGGCCCTTGTCCTCATCAACATGAGGATAAGGTGCTTTGGGGAGGTCTCCTCCAAAGCACCCCCCATGTTGAGGACATGTGGCCTGGTAAGGTTCAGGGAGGGGGATACACGGTGTCTCCCACTTTCTCGGCCCACTGGGCTGCATGCTCGAATAAGGGTCTGGTAGGGATTTTGGGGGGAACATCATGGCAATTGTTTTTATTATTTGCCTGAGATCTCCCCCTAAATCCATACCAGGGCCAAGCAGGGGGTGGGGGTGGTGGTGGTAGGAATGCACGCCATTTAAAAAATATATATTACTGTTGGCTTTTAACAACCAGCAGTATTTGTTAACCACAACAGTACCTGGCACGAAAACCCCCTTCCTGTCCAGGCCATTTTTCAGCTTTCAGCGCTATCACACTTTGAATGACAATTACTCAGTCATGCAACACGGTACCCATATGAAATTTGCGTCCTTTTTTTCACACAAATAGAGCTTTCTTTTGGTGGTATTTAATCACTAGGAGGGGGTTTATTTTTTGAGCTATAAATAAAAAAAGATTGAAATTTTTTTGAAAAAATGCCTTTTTCTTTGTTTCGGTCATAAAATTTTGCAAATTAGTAATTTTTCTTTGTAAATTTTGGCCAAAATTTATACTGCTACCTATCTTTGGTAAAAATAACCCAAAAAAGTGTATATTATTTGGTCCTTGTGAAAGTTATAGAGTCTACAAG
>BLSH010185649.1:151712-165020 GCA_018402905.1 Glandirana rugosa
GGGGACGAACCGGGACCATACCTAAATCCCCCTCTAGAGTCCGTTTATTATTTTTGTTAACGGTACTACAAAGGGGGTTTTAGGTATGGTCTGGGAATAAGCTCGTACGTCGGGTCACCCGGCTCTTTCACCCTCTGTGGCACATAGGGGGAGGGACTTGGAATGGTCCGGTGTACAGGAGTTGTACCCCCCACGAAACCTCCTCTGGAGGGGTTTCGTGGAATAGGAGTACAACTACTCCTGTTCCCGGAGAAATAGTGTTGGGACCGGGCCACCAACACCCCCGCGTCCCCCACTGAGTAGTCTTAGACCTTCAGAGCACCCCCCATGTTGAGGACATGTGGCCTGGTAAGGTTCAGGGAGGGGGATACACGGTGTCTCCCACTTTCTCGGCCCACTGGGCTGCATGCTCGAATAAGGGTCTGGTATGGATTTTGGGGGAAACATCATGGCAATTGTTTTTATTATTTGCCTGAGATCTCCCCCTAAATCCATACCAGGGCCAAGCAGGGGGGGGGGGTGGTGGTGGTAGGAATGCACGCCATTTAAAAAATATATATTACTGTTGGCTTTTAACAACCAGCAGTATTTGTTAAATAACGCATGGCTAGACCACGACTTTCATGATTGCTTTTGTTTAGGTTTTTGTTTTTGTTTTTTAGTGAATTGACTTTTAACTAGGTTTATGTGGTATTTATCAAACATTTCTTATTTTTGCAATAAATATAGCAAAACCCTGTGTAGCGGGTTCTACCCACCGCTATGTCTCCCGCTCTCCCCACCCTTCTCCTGTCAGCATGGGGAGCAGTGACAGCAGGGACCAGAGCAAAGAAGACCAGACTAGCCATCCTAGAGAGAGAGTGCAGCTGCGTTCTTGTGGGTTCCCTTTCAGAATCTGTCTGATAGACTGATAGACAACAAAAGTGCCTATGCATTTTCTAGTGACCTGCAACACCCAAAATACTCATGGTACACCATTTATTTTTTACTTAGGCTTTAAGTAAAACTAAAGCCAAAACTTTTTTTTTCCATTTTGGATAAAGCAAGGGAGAGTTATAACCCCTGTCAGTTTTTTGTTTTGCCAACTGTGTCCTATTTCCTATCCTGTTCCATAGCTAAAACAGGAAGTGAGAGGAAATCCCTCCAAAGTGAGGGAATCCCTGGTTGTCACCAAACATGGTGACACCTGGTTGATACCAAACATGTCAAAATTTAAAATTGCGCATGCCTACAATACCTAAAATTGCCCATAGATGATGCTTTAAAAGCCTTTACAGGTTATCAGTTAAACTTTGTGCTAGAATGAATGCTCTCACTCTGACGTTTGTGGCGATAGCACACATGTGCAATCGCAGTTTACATATGCGTCTTGGACCTACTTGTGCAATTGCAGTTGCGTGTCAGCACAGTGGAATGGAGGTGCTTTTCATTTTTTTTTACATTATTTTATTTTGTTTACTTTTTTACACTTTTTTTTTTTTTTTTTAACCTTATTGCTATCACAAGGGGTGAACAGGCCCCTTGTGATAGCTTTGGGCAGTGACAAGTTCTCTTTATGAAGACTTTAGGGGTTGTGGGAGATTAGCTCATGGGGATCAGTTTTCTGGAGAAAACATAGTCAGCGTGCAGGCAACTTTCCTTAAAATCTGTCGGCGTGCCAGGTTTATTGATAAAACAAAACAAAACATACAAATAATTCCTTGCAGTCCGGCGCTAAACTAGACAGTATTGTTTCCTCACTATACGGTGTGGGGTAAAAATGCAAACCTTGCCTTTTAAAGTCGCAACAGACACAGAGCTCCCTCAGATCCCTCTCTCAGGTTCAGGCCAGAGCTCAAGTGAAATCTCTTCCTGATTATTTAAGTCCACCTGCTGGTGGACTCCAGTGGACCACAAGCTCTGGACCGGAACCAGCCCTGCCATGGTGGCTGGTAAAATCCGGACCGGACTCCGCTTAATCCAGTCCACATAAACGCATACAAGGCGACAGGTAGTGTCCACCTACCACTTTGCCTTGCATATTGTCACATATCCTCCCCCTCTGCTCAAGCCCCTGCGGCTGAGCATCTTTCCCAGCAATACAGTGGACCTGGGAGAGGGAATCTGCATTGTTTTGGAGTCTTCCCGCCCGCTGTTCCACTGTGAACTTAAATGGCTGTAGGGCCAGGAACCACCTAGTCACCTGACTATTTTTCTCCCTGTTGTCACACATCCACTTCAGGGGGGCATGGTCGGTGACTAGCCTAAACGACCTACCTAAAAGGTAGTACTTCAGTGCCTCTAAGGCCCACTTGATAGTCAGGCACTCCTCCACAATGGCATAGTTCCTCTCATGCCTGTTAAGCTTCCTGCTTAAGTAGACAACCGGGTGCTCCTCACCGTCTCTGATCTAGGACAGACCAGTGCCTAGTCCCACCTCAGATGCGTCCGTCTGTACAACAAACTCCTTTGTGAAGTGCGGGGTCACGAACACCGGTTGTACACAAAGGGCCTGTTTCAACTTCTGGAATGCCTTCTCCGCTTCAGAATTCCACTTAACCTTGCCCGACCCTCTACCCTTCTTTAGATTGGTCAGAGGGACGGCAATGGTGGCAAAGTCGGGGATGAACCATCTATAATACCCTGTAATCCGCAGGAAGGCTTGAACCTGTTTTTTAATCACCAGTTGGGGCCATTTTTGGATTGCCTCAATCTTATTGGTCTGGGGCTTTATCAGTCCCCGACCATTAACCAGGGGTAGGCAACCTGCGGCCCTCCAGCTGTTGTGGAACTACATTTCCCATGAGGCATTGCAAGCCTGTCAGTTACAATTGCTTCATGAGGCATGATGGGACTTGTAGTTCTGCAACAGCTGGAGGGCCGCAGGTTGCCTACCCCTGCCAGTAACATACCCAAGGTATTTGGCCTCCTCCAGGCCTATGGCACACTTTTTCGGGTTGGCTGTTAAACCTGCTACCCTCAGAGAATCTACACTATTCTGTACTGCTTGTACTCGAGGCAGATGCGATTCCCAATCTGGACTGTGGATGACCACATCATCCAAATAGGCGGCTGCATAGGGATGATGCAGCCTCAAGGTTTTGTCCATCATTCTCTGGAAGGATGCAGGGGTCCCATGCAGACCAGACCGCATTCGCTTGTACTGGAAGGACCCCTCGGGGGTAGAAAAGGCCATTTTCTCTTTTGCTGACTCCGTTAAGGGGAACTGCCAGTAGCCCTTAGTTAGGTCTAGGGTTGTTATGTACCTCCCAACCTGTCCACCAGTTTGTCAACCCGTGGCATCGGGTATGCGTCAAATTTAGACACGTTATTCAGCTTCCTAAAATCGTTACAGAACCTGATAGTGCCATCGTGCTTTGGGACCAGCACTATAGGGCTCGACCAGGTGCTGTGGGATTCCTCTATCACGTCTAACTCCAACATGGTTTTTATTTCCTTCGCTACCGCCTCCCGTCTAGCCTCAGGTATTCGGTAGGGTTTTACATTTACGCAGACCCCTGGTTCTGTGAATATGTGATGTTGTAGTACAGTGGTCAGTCCGGGTAGGGGAGAGAAAATATCTCTTATTTTTACTGGTAAACTCCTTAACATCATTTTGTTGCATTAGTGACAAGGACAATGAGGAAGCCCGCGGTCATGGATAGACTGTCTACTTGAGGAGTGGGCATTGCCACTAAAGTCTCTCTGTCTTTCCAGTTTTAAGAGATTCACATGGTAAATTTGCTCGGGTTTGCTTTTCCCTGGCTGACTGCTGCGATTCGATCCTGCATCAAGGAAATATGCTTTACGACGCTTCTATATGGGGTGGCCTCTCCTTCCCATGTCTTTTTTGCGACATCTAGCAGACCCCTGGGGATGTCTACCATACAAGAGTTCAAAGGGGGAATACCCCGTATACACCTGCCGAACCTCTCATATGGCAAACATGAGATACGGCAGCAACATACCCCAATCTCTCCCATCTTTTTCCACTAACTTTTTAACATGCTTTTGAGCATTGTATTAATCCTCTCCACAAGTCCATCCATTTGGGGGTGGTAGACTAAGGTACGGAGATGGGAGATTTTATACAACCTGCACAATTCCCTGGTCACACGGAACATAAACGGAGTGCCCTGATCCGTTAAGACCTCTTTAGAGATCACCACCCAGCTAAACACCTGGACCAGCTCCCTGGCGATAGTCTTAGTGGAGGTGTTCTGCAAGGGTATGGCTTCAGGATAGCGGGTCGCATTATCCAGGATCACCAGGATGTGCTGGAGTCCCCGCGCAGGTTTTACTACTGGCCCTACAAGATCCATGCCAATTCGCTCAAACGGCACTTCAGTTATGGGAAGTGGGACAAGGAGACTGCGAAAATGGGGTGACAGGGCCATCATCTGACACTCAGGGCATGATTCACCATACTCTCTAACATCTGCATGCAACCCGGGCCAGAAAAATCTCTGGGTTATTCTCTCCCTGGTCTTATCCATACCCAGATGGCTTCCCATTACATGTCCATGGGCTAGGTCTAGCACCATCCTGTGAAAGGGTTTGGGAATCACTAGCTGTTCCACCTCGTCCTCCCCGCGTTTCACAACCTGATACAACTAATTATTTTTAAGAGTCATGTAGGGAAAAGACACCCCCCAATTAGGGTCCACAGATTCCCCATCCATCACCTTCTCATTTTCTCTGGCTCTAAAGAGTGTGACATCCTGTAGCTAATCTGTACAGAAGTCCTCTCTCCGGACCTCTAAGTCAGGAAGTACAACCGGTTCACTCTCACAGTCAGGGTCAGAGACATTGTATGGGTCATTAGGCCCCAACTGGGAGCTATCTTCCAGCTCCTCCAGCTCCCCAGCCAGTACAGGAAAAGAAAGAGAGTCTCCTCCTTCCTCTGTCCTGCCGCCAGTCTCCCCTTCCATTTGGTAAAAAGGGTCGGTGAGAGTTTTCATGCTCCTGCAGCAGGGGCAGCTCTCTCCTCGAGGCTCCCTGTGCCCTCCCATAACCTCCAAAAATTGGGAAAATCCCTGCCCACTAGGGCGTCATATAGCAGGGAAAGTGCTACCCCTACTGAATGAGTCACACTGCCCCAAGGGGTGTCAATCTCAACCACCACCGTCTAGTAGTCACGAGTGTCCTCATGGATGCAAAAGACCCCAATAGTGCTAGGGTATAACCTTGCAGGATTTACACAATTGCTTTTTACCAACGTCACTACACTACTAGAGTCAAGCAGGGCAGCTTTCCATCAACAAAAATCACACACATTTGCCTCTCCATGCAATTTGAACATGATGCTGTATATGTGACCTGTGCAAAAAGAGAAAAGCGTCTATTTACATAAGTATAATCACATTGCATGGGTTCATCATTCAAGGGACAATGGGCAGCAATATGGCCCAATGCATGGCATTGGTAGCACTGTATGTTCTCTACATCCAGTCCTTTCCAGGGTCCCCAAGACCTTCCTGACTTCTTTGGCCAGTCTCCAGATCTAGAGCCCACAGTCTCTTTAACCGTATCAGTCTTATCAAATTTCCCCATGCCTCTGAACCCTGGAACAGTCTTATAGGGTCCACTGGGCGATCTTTCACCCCTCGATACATTGGAGTGGGGGATAGAAGGGTGCAACAAGTGCTCAGCAGCAGTGTATCTCTCCAAGAGGACCACAAATTGGTTGGCGGTTTTGGGGTCCCCATGACTGACCCACTTCCTCAAAGCAGCAGGGAGCGTATGTAGATAGTGGTCCATGACCATGCGCTCCATAATCTGGGGACCTGGCAAAAGCTCTGGCTGTAGCCACTTTCTGGTGAGGTGGACCAGGTCGAACATCGCAAGCGGGGTGGCTTGTCGGTGCGGTAGGTCCACTGATGCACCCGTTGGGCCTGGACTGTTATGGTGACCCCTAGGCGTGCAAGTATCTCTTCCTTTAGGGTCTCATAGTCCTGGGCCTTATCTGGTTCCAGATCAAAGTACGCTTTTTGGGGTTCACCAGTCAAGAATGCCGCCCACTGTTCTTTTGGCCATCCTTTGCGAAGAGCGACTCTTTCAAAAGTCGTGATATACATCTCCACAGGTGTCATCTTCTGCATGTGCTAAGAGGCACGTACCAATTTTGGTTCCACTGTCACGGGCTCCTTTTTTAACTCCAGCAGGGCCTCCACAAACTGTCGGTTCATCTCCTGTTGAGCCGCTTGTACTGCAGCGGCCTCTGTGACCTGGCGGATGGTTTCCCGCTGAGCTGCATTGGCTTGTAACAGGATTTTTAAGATTTCCTCCATCTTGGAAGGATGACCGCATCTTCCACTACGTGTGGGAGATTAGCGCGTGGGGATCAGTTTTCCTGAGGAAATATAGTCAACGTGCAGGCAACTTTCCTTAAAATCTGGTGGCTTGCCATGTTTATTGATAAATAAGGTTAGCAGGTAAAACACAACATAAAAATAAGTCCTTGCCATTTCCTCACTATACGGTGTGGGGCTGGAGCTCGACACCCACAAAACATCAGCAAAAATGTAAACCTTGCCTTTTAAAGTCCCAACAGACACTGAGCTCCCTCAGATCCCTCTCTGAGGTTCAGGCCAGAGCTCAAGTGAGATCTCTTCCTGATTATTTAAGTCCACCTGCTGGTGGACTCCAGTGGACCACAAACTCTGAACCGGAACCAGCCCTGCCATGGTGGCTGGTAAAATTCGGAATCCGCTTAATCCAGTCAATATAAACGCATAGGAGGTGAAAGGTAGCATCCGTCTAGTACTTCGCCTCACATTTTGTCACAGGGTCTATTAGACCACTTATATTCCTCCTGCCCTTAAAAGCATCTGATAAACACACAGAACAGTTTGATCATATGCTTCCCTGTCTACCGGCCAGGGAAAGACAGCTCTGAAACTAGAAGTGGCAAAAGTGTGATCAGTCACAGGGGAGATCAGGAAATGGAAATTCCTCCATCACCTCTGTGCAGCCGACCTCTATCCCGGACTCTCTGATGTAACAGGAGAGCCTGGGAGCTTCGGAGGGAGGGGACCCCTTCTGAGCACTTTAAAAGCAATCAGGCAACTGTAAAGCCACTTGGTCACTTTTACAGGAAAGCCTATTGCATGCTGAAAGGAATGACACCAAGATCGTGGCTGCAGCTGCAACCATGTTCTTGGTATAACCTCTTGCTTCCGAGGCTGTAGAGCCCTGGCCAAAAGTTTTGAGAACGAGACAAATATTAATTTTCAAAAGTCTGCTGCTTCAGTGTTAATGGCATTAATGGCTGTGTGTTGAGTTATTTTGAGGGGACAGCAAATTTACACTGTTAAGCTGTACACTCACTACTTTACATTGTAGCAAAGTGTAATTTTTTCAGTGTTATCACATGAAAAGATAGAATAAATTATTTACAAAAATGTGAGGGGTGTACTCATTTTTGTGAGATACTGTATATATATATATATGTATATATATTCTGTATATATATTGTAAATGTTTGGGGTGATTTAACTCAAGTGGTGCATGCGACTTCCCCAAAATTTGCCACTCCTGTGTTTTAAGGGCATGGCAGCCCATTGTTATTTAAAGGAATGGAAAGGTTCAAACAAACAGTAACCTTCCCTTGCAGGGGGTTCCGCCATCATTGTATAAACACACACTTCAGCCTTCTGGTTAACTCACTGTTAGCTTTGTGCGGTTCGGTGAAATAAACAATATTCAGCCCTCCCGGTTAGTAAACGATCGGGGTGAATTGTCCATACTGTTCATTAGCCCTCCTGGTAAATGAACAGTATTCAGCCCTCCTGACTAGTAAGTGCAGCTCTCTTGCTTAGACCTTCTGCTTTAAGCCTTAGTCTGTCTCCCACAGACCAGATACTCAGCAACTCAGTGCTGACAGCTAGTAGCTACACTGGCTCCCACCTGTCTCCTAGGTGCAGCCCTTCCTGGCTCCCTGGCCCAGACTTCCTGTCTGCAGGGTGGAGTTGTCTCCAACTGGGAGCTCTGAGCCTTGGTCTGGTCATTTCTTAAAGCCCAGAACACAGCTGACTCATTAGTGAACTGGTATATATAGTGGATACGGAAAGTATTCAGACCCCCTTAAATTTTTCACTCTTTGTTATATTGCAGCCATTTGCTAAAATCATTTAAGTTCATTTATTTTCTTCATTAATGTACACACAGCACCCCATATTGACAGAAAAACACAGAATTGTTGACAATTTTGCGGATTTATTAAAAAAGGAAAACTGAAATATCACATGGTCCTAAGTATTCAGACCCTTTGCTGTGACACTTATATATTTAACTCAGGTGCTGTCCATTTCTTCTGATCATCCTTGAGATGGTTCTACACCTTCATTTGAGTCCAGTTGTGTTTGATTATACTGATTGGACTTGATTAGGAAAGGTACACACCTGTCTATATAAGACCTTACAGCTCACAGTGCATGTCAGAGCAAATGAGAATCATGAGGCCAAAGGAACTGCCTGAAGAGCTCAGAGACAGATTTATGGCAAGGCACAGATCTGGCCAGGGCTACAAAAAAAATTCTGCTGCACTTAAGGTTCCTAAGAGCACAGTGGCCTCCATAATCCTTAAATGGAAGATGTTTGGGATGACCAGAACCCTTCCTAGAGCTGGCCGTCCGGCCAAACTGAGCTATCGGGGGAGAAGAGCCTTGGTGAGAGGGGTAAAGAAGAACCCAAAGATCACTGTGGCTGAGCTCCAGAGATGCAGTTGGGAGATGGGATTAAGTTGTAGAAGGTCAACCATCACCGCAGCCCTCCACCAGTCGGGGCTTTATGGCAGAGCAGCCCGACTGAAGCCTCTCGTCAGTGCAAGACACATGAAAGCCTACATGGAGTTTGCTAAAAAAACACCTGGAGGACTCCAAGATGGGGATAAATAAGATTCTCTGGTCTGATGAGACCAAGATAGAACTTTTTGGCCTTAATTCTAAGCGGTATGTGTGGAGAAAACCAGGCACTGCTCATCACCTGTCCAATACAGTCCCAACCCTTTCAGTGAAGCATGGTGGGCAGCATCGTGCAGTGGGGGTGTTTTTCAGCTGCAGGGACAGGACGACTGGTTGCAACCGAGGAAAAGATGAATGCGGCCAAGTACAGGGATATCCTGGACGAAAACCTTCTCCAGAGTGCTCAGGACCTCAGACTGGGCCAAAGGTTTACCTTCCAACAAGACAATGACCCTAAGCACACAGCTAAAATAACGAAGGAGTGGCTTCACAACAACTCCGTGACTGTTCTTGAATGGCCCAGCCAGAGCCCTGACTTAAACCCAATTGAGCATCTCTGGAGAGACCTAAAAATGGCTGTCCACCAACGTTTACCATCCAACCTGACAGGACTGGAGAGGATCTGCAAGGAGGAATGGCAGAGGATCCCCAGGTGTGAAAAACTTGTTGCATCTTTCCCAAAAAGACTCATGGCTGTATTAGATCAAAAGGGTGCTTCTACTAAATACTGAGCAAAGGGTCTGAATACTTAGGACCATGTGATATTTCAGTTTTTTGTTTTTTTTTACATTTGAAATTTTATTGAAGGAAGAAGAAGTACATGGTATGATCACATGAATTGACATTGTTATACAAGGTGGTATCTGATATGATTGGGGTACAAGCAAGAAAATATGGCAAAGCAATATAACACGCTATATATTTCAGAAAAATGACAATTCCTCTTATATGTTCATTCCTCTTATATGGAAAAGTCTGAGATAGTCTGCTTTGATCTACAACTTTTTGGGGCAGTTATAAGGTACAATCCTAGTATCCCGGACACCATGAGTTGGAGTTTCTGATTCTGCAGCATAGGTGGGGTTTGGTGAAATGCATCTATTAGGTGATCTCGTCTGCTCCCAGACACCCCCAATGGGTACTAGCTGTGTCCGGTAGTGGGCTGACGATGAGCCCCTTCTTGAGTTTCCTCAGGTTAATTTGCCCCAGGTCCGCTGTGTCGCCAGAATAGATGAAGGGTTATCAACCTTAGTAATATTTAGTATTCAACCATGGATGTCCGGGATTTCATTCTGGTTGGTGTGTGGATGGTAGTCGTGTAAATATGGACACTTGCGATATGTGTTGTGAATCCATATGTGTAAGTGGTATTTTGATTTGGGTGTTAATGTCTATGGAGGACTGGTAGTACGTTTAGTTTAGGTGACTTTTGGCTAGCTTCCCTTGGGGGTGCGGGGTGACCATTGATTATTCCTGCCCATCAGGTGAAGGATTTAGGTAATTACGGATGCCATAGTATTGTAGGTGTGATGATTGGTTCAGTCTTTTAATAGCTGGTTGTATCGATCTGAGTAGCGGAAAACTATCCATGGTGTCCATAGTGTATGACATTTCTCAAAGGATGCTTTGGCGATAGTGGTAATTTCCTCCAATTGGTAAATCGTGTCTATCTCTCGTAGCCACTCCCCAACTGTTGGTGCGCAGTCGGTTTTCCAATGTGGGCACCAACATTTTGGCGGCATCAAGGAGGTGCTTGGTTAGAGAGTGCTTATAGCGTTTAATAGTGGTATTGGCGATATGCAATAGGCAGCAAGCTGGGTCAAGGGTAATATGTGTGTCTGTGATGCGTATTATGAGTTCCTTAACTTTGTCCCAGAAAGGGGTGAGATCTGAGGACACTCCCACCATATGTGCCAATGGGACCCCCTGGCTTGGTGGCATCTCCAACAGGCATCCGAGGTGCCTAGGTACCATTTTCTCAGTTTATCAGGGGTAGCGTACCAATGCGTTAGTAATTTGTATGATGTCTCTTGGACCTTTGTGCTGATCGAGCCTTTGTGAGCAAAGAGTGTTGCTCTTTGCCATTGGTCATCTGTGAGATTGGTGCCTAATGTTTTTTCCCATCTCTGTCGGGCATGGGGGGAATCAATCTTGTCAGCATCTTGCAGCCAGGGGTAAATCAGGGATGTAGTTTTCCTCACAGGGTCTCCTGTCAGACAGATGGATTCGGGTGGCGACAGGTTTCTGTGTATACTGAGATTGTCTAACTTAGATATAAAGTTGTGTAGCTGACGATAGGACCAGAAAGATAGGGGGTGTTTGGTGTTGTATTGTGTGGTTAAGGTGTCATGCGTGTGTTACCAGTAAAGGGGTCTTCTCGTCTTTGTATGGGAAACGGCCCTGTTCTAATCCTGGCTGAGTTTTCCGGATTTGCTATCACTGGAGTTAGTGGTCCCAGGTTCGATGATATTCGCAATTCCTTGATTGCTTTTAGTGCTATCTCCAGAGTAGCTCCCCATATTGGGTCGTGTTTTATGTCAGACGATAGTGTCGTAGGCCATGTCCAAAGGAGGAAACGTAGTGGTAGTGGTGACAGTGCATTTTCCAGGTGTACCCACTCTTTATTATCCCTATGGCAGTTCCAGTCTACTATTTTCGCCAGGTGTGTGGCATAGTAGTAGAGTTTGAAATTAGGAAGGCCTATTCCACCCATGAGTTTTGGTCGTGAGAGTAGGTTGAGGCTAAGTCTAGGTTTACGACCTGACCATATGAATGTTCGTAGGGCGTGATTCAGATGCTTAACCACTTCAATACCAGGCACTTAGAACACTTCCCGCCCAGACCAATTTTCAGCTTTCAGTGCTCACACAATTTGAGTGACAATTACTCAGTCATGCTACACTGTATCCAAACAAAATTTTTATCATTTTTTTCTCACAAATAGAGCTTTCTTTTGGTGGTATTTAGTCCCCACTGGGTTTTTTATTTTTTGCGATATAAGCGAAAATTTTGAAAAAAAAAACACTTTTTTATTTTGTACTGTAAAATTTTGCAAAAAAGTAATTTTTCTTCATCCATTTGGGCCAAAATGTATATTGCTACATATCTTTGGTAAAAATAACCCAAATTGGTGGATATTATTTAGTCTGTGTGAAAGTTATAGAGTCTACAAATTATGGTGCAAATCACTGAAAATTGATCACACCTGATGTACTGAAGGCCTATCTCAATTCTTGAGACACTAACAAGCCAGGAAAGTACAAATACCCCCCAAATGACCCCTTTTTGGCAAGTGGACATTCCAAGGTATTTAGTAAGAGGCATAGTGAGTTTTTTCACGGTTTCATTTTTTCCCACAATTCTTTGCAAAATTATGTTTTTTTTTATTTTTATTTTTTTTTCACAAAATTGTCATTGTAACAGGTTATTTCTCTCACATGGCATATGCATACCACAAAGTACACCCCCAAAACACATTCTACTACTCCTCCTGAGTATGGCGATACCACATGTGTGGGACATTTTCACAGCCTGGCCACATAGAGAGGCACAACATGCAGGGAGCACTATCAAGTGTTCTAGGAGCATAAATTAGACATCTGATTTCTCAACCACCTATTACACTTTTAAAGGCCCTGGAACACCGGTACAATGGAATTACCCACAAAATGACCCCATTTTGGAAAGCTAACATCCCAAGGTATAATCTATGAGGCATAATGAGTCTTTTGAATGGTTCATTTTTTTCCAGAAGTTTTTGGAAAATGTGAAAAAAAATGAAAATGCATTTTTTTTACACAAAGTTGTCCATTTATAAGACAATTCTAACACATAGCATGCACATAGCTAAAATGACACCCCAAAATCCATTCTGCTACTCCTTCCGAGTATGGCGATACCACATGTGTGAGACTTTTACACGGCCTGGCCACATACAGAGGCCCAACATTGAACTAGCACCTTCAGGCATTTTAGAAGCATAAATTACACATCTCATTTCTCAGCCACCTATTACACTTTTAAGAAACATAGAAAAGTGACGGCAGAAAAAGACTGAGTAGTCCATCGAGTCTGCCCCTTTTTGTTTATTTTTTTTTTATTTTTATTTTTATTTTTTTTTTATATATTTTTTTTTTTACATTAACCTTGTTGTTTGACTATGGATTTATGTTTATCCCAAGCATGTTTGAAGCCATTTACTGTTGACTGTCTCACAACCTCTGTTGGTAGTTTATTCCAATCATCAACCACCCTTTCAGTAAAATAATACTTTCTAAGATTAGTTTTGAACTTCCCCCCAGTTAGTTTGAGGTCATGTCCCCGTGTTCTTGATTTTGGTTTCATATTGAAAAGACTGCCCTCCTGAACCTTATTCACCCCCTTGATGTATTTAAAGGTTTCAATCATGTCTCCCCTCTCCCTTCTTTCCTCCAGACTGCACATATTAAGTTCCTGAAGTCGCTCTTGATATGTTTTATCCCCCAGACCTTTCACCATTTTTGTTACCCGTCTCTGAACTCGTTCTATTTTATCAATATCTTTTTGTAAGTGTGGTCTCCAGAACTGGACACAGTATTCTAAGTGA
>BLSH010185649.1:195703-206212 GCA_018402905.1 Glandirana rugosa
TGTCCTTCGGACACTAGTGTCGGGAAGGGGGAGATTGTCTTGCTTCTAGGCACAAATGTATGTGCCTGGAGGCAAGAAAGTGACGCCCCCCCGTAGCGCCCATCGGCCGCTGCTAGCTCAGGCGGCATGGGCGAGGGACCGGGGGGACCTGTGTCACTCGCGCACTCGCGCGGAGGCCGCTGCACGTGCGCGAGGGTCACTCCCTATAGCGTCGGCGGCAGTATACTGCCACCAAATGCTATAACTCGGTGAGACAGAGACAGTCTGGAGCCAGCCGCCAGCCTTTTTTTTTTCATTAGTAATGGATCTGCGATTTTTATCGGGACTGTGATATTGCATGTCGGACATTTTTGACACTTTTTTGGGACCAATGACAGTGATCAGAAATGTAACCACTTGCCGACCGCCGACCGAGGTCTGACAGAGACAGAGTGGCTCAATATCGTAAACCACCGTCATATGACGGCGGCTGCGATATCCCTCACTGGGAGCGCGTGCACGTCGCCGGAGGCGCGCTCACGCGCTCACTGTGTCCAGGGGGGCCAGGGAGCGGGTACGGCGGACTCGATCGTCGCCGGCTACCCGCGATGCCCCCCCGCAGTGAAAGAACGGAGGTCCGTGTATGTAAACACGGATCTTCGTTCTGTTAGAGGGGGAAGGGCTGTGATCACAGGCTTCCTGTATATGGAAGCCGCGATCACCCCCTTCCCCCAGCCAGGCCACACACACAGTTAGAACACACCCAGGGAACACATTTAACTCATAGAGCGCCCCCTCCAGGTTAACCCCTTGACTGCCAATGGCATTTACACAGTAATCAGTGCATTTTTATAGCACTATTTTTTTTCCCTTCCCCTTGATCAACTGTGGGTATACAGTAGAATTGTGTATATGGAGGTTTTCTCTTTGTTTATTCTTTTCTAGTAGTTAAACTTAGATCAACTTCTGTCTTTTTTTTCAACCTATGTACTTTTACCCCCTTACTCTGATCCTAGCAATAAAATAACCTTTAATCGATAACACTATCCCAGATAGCAAGTAATTGTGCTGCAAGTTTTGAAATTACTTGCTAAGCTATTGCTAGACATGCCAGGTTTCATATTTCCCATTTCCCATGAAAGGGGTCTCTCTGTATACAGTGCAATGCATCAGGGGCGTAACGATAGGGGTTGCAGGGGGTGCAATTGCAACCGGGCCCCTTGGTCCAGGGGGCCCGTGTGCCTCCATTGTACACCTGAATAGGAGGAATGGCGGGGGTGGCATTTAGAGGAACCAATCTCCTCCATTTTCCTCTATCCAGTTTGCTTGTCTTTTGCTGTTCCCAGGGTCCCTGTTTGCTTCCCTGGTCCCCCCCACAGAGCTGCTGTCTTCCCCCCTCCTCTTTCCTCCCAGCCGCTGTAGGAAATGTGTCATATTGGAGAGATGGGAACGGGTCGGTAAATTTGTCATTTACTGGCTCCTTCGTCTTCTGAATTAACAGAGTCAGTGATTGGTACCAATTGGTTCATTCATAACTGAAGCATAGTAAACTGTTTTTACTATATTTCCATTTCTGAATGAATGGAAGGCTCGGTGCACAGCTATTCCTGTTCATTCATTCAGTGCAGCTGAGGCTACACAGATGAAAATTGAGAGCTGAGGTTTGTATACACCCTAGATATCTCATCAAAGCCCCCCAACAGAGCTCCTAAAAAATTGTAAAAAAATTTAAAAATAAAATTGTAAAAGAAATAAAATGAAATGGTAAAAAAATAATAAAATTCAACTAAAAATTAAAAACTACTGACACCAGTGAGGGATCAGGATTGCAAAGGTTGCAATTGTGACCGGGCCCTGGCATTTCACCATCATGGGGAGGCTCGACGATGGCAGAAAGGGGGCCCGCTGTGGTACCATAATAAAGGGACCCGCGATAGGAGTAAAGGGCCCCAAGATCAGTGGGAAGAGGGAAGGGCCCTGGCCAGGGTTCAGGGAACCCTTCATAATTTCTTGCACCGGGGCCCTGAAGGTTCTAGTTACGCCTCTGCTGATTCCTCCTGTATTGAATTGTATTGTAATTGTACTGTCTGCCCTAATATTGTAAAACGTTGAGCAAACTGTCGGCGCTATATAAATCCTGTATAATAATAATCAAAAAAGTAAATGTCATTGGCAGTGAAGGGGCTAACTTGCAGGAGGCGATCTAGGGGTTAACTGTGTTCCCTAGGTGTGTTCTAACTGTGAGGGGGGCTGGGCTGCCAGGGGCATAAGAGATCGAACTGATCCCAGTGACAGGGATCAGTAGATCTCTTACATGTCGCCTGACAGAGTGGGGAACCGCCATATTTACATAGGCAGTTCCCCTTTTTTCTTCTCTGCCAGGCTATCGCGAGTAGCCGGTGGACATCAAGTCCGTCGGACACGCGGCCACACTGCTGCAGAGTGCGGCGGGCACAAGAGTGTGCTGCACACGAGCAAGCCACCGTTTATAAACGTTGATTCGTGCTACAGCGCAACTCTGCAGCAGTAAACGTATGTGAGGCGGTCGGCAAGTGGTTAAGTAGGCTTTGGATCATGGTTGTAGGGGGGTCTAAGGAGTACTGTAGCCTCTAGTAACTCTTTGCTGTACAGCTTCCCTTTCTGAGAACTAGAGGGCAACCCATGCAGTGCCTTCGTTGCCTGCAGCAAGAGCAGAAAAGTAATGTAAATAATAGCATGATACATTTCTTAACCACTTGACCACTGGGCACTTAAACCCCCTCAACCGCTAGACCAATTTTCAGCTTTCAGTGCTCTCACATTTTGAATGACAATTACTCAGTCATGCAACACTGTACCCATATGACATTTTTGTCCTTTTTTTCACACAAATAGAGTGTTCTTTTGGTGGTATTTAATCACTGCTGGCTTTTTTATTTTTTGCGTGATAAATGAAAAAGACTGAACATTTTGTAAAAAAAATGCATTTTCTTCATTTCTGTTATAAAATTTTGCAAATTAGTAATTTTCCTCATACATTTTGGCCAAAATTGATACTGCTACATATCTTTGGTAAACCCCCGCCCCCCCCCCCCCCCCCAAAATTAGTGTATATTATTCGGTTTTTGTGAAGGTTATAGAGTCTACAATCTATGGAGCCATTCACTGAAAATTGATCACACCTGATGTACTAACGGCCTATCTCATTTCTTGAGACCCTAACAAGCAGGGAAATTACAAATACCACCCAAATGACCCCTTTTTGGAAAGTATACATTCCAAAGTATTTATTTAGTAAGAGGCATGGTGAGTATTTTGAAGTTGTAATTTTTTTCCACAATTCTTTGCAAAATTAAGCTTTCTTTTTTTCCACAAAATTGTCATATTAACAGGTTATTTCTCTCACATGGCATATGCATACCACAAATTACACCCCAAAATACATTCTACTACTCCTCCTGAGTATGGCGATACCACATGTGTGAGACTTTTAATCAGAGTGGCCACATACAGAGGCCCAACATGTAGGGAGCGCCATCAGGCGCTCTAGGGACATAAATTACACATATACAGTGCCTTGCGAAAGTATTCGGCCCCCTTGAACTTTGCAACCTTTTGCCACATTTCAGGCTTCAAACATAAAGATATAAAACTGTAATTTTTTGTGAAGAATCAACAACAAGTGGGACACAATCATGAAGTGGAACGAAATTTATTGGATATTTCAAACTTTTTAACAAATAAAAAACTGAAAAATTGGGGGTGCAAAATTATTCAGCCCCTGTACTTTCAGTGCAGCAAACTCTCTCCAAAGGTTCAGTGAGGATCTCTGAATGATCCAATGTTGACCTCAATGACTAATGATGATAAATAGAATCCACCTGTGTGTAATCAAGTCTCCGTATAAATGCACCTGCACTGTGATAGTCTCAGAGGTCCGTTTAAAGCGCAGAGAGTATCATGAAGAACAAGGAACACACCAGGCAGGTCCGAGATACTGTTGTGGAGAAGTTTAAAGCCGGATTTGGATACAAAAAGATTTCCCAAGCTTTAAACATCCCAAGGAGCACTGTGCAAGCGATAATATTGAAATGGAAGGAATATCAGACCACTGCAAATCTACCAAGACCTGGCCGTCCCTCTAAACTTTCAGCTCATACAAGGAGAAGACTGATCAGAGATGCAGCCAAGAGGCCCATGATCACTCTGGATGAACTGCAGAGATCTACAGCTGAGGTGGGAGACTCTGTCCATAGGACAACAATCAGTCGTATACTGCACAAATCTGCCCTTTATGGAAGAGTGGCAAGAAGAAAGACATTTCTTAAAGATATCCATAAAATGTGTCGTTTAAAGTTTGCCACAAGCCACCTGGGAGACACACCAAACATGTGGAAGAAGGTGCTCTGGCCAGATGAAATCAAACTTTTTGGCAACAATGCAAAACATTATGTTTGGCGTAAAAGCAACACAGCTCATCACCCTGAACACACCATCCCCACTGTCAAACATGGTGGTGGCAGCATCATGGTTTGGGCCTGCTTTTCTTCAGCAGGGGACAGGGAAGATGGTTAAAATTGATGGGAAGATGGATGGAGCCAAATACAGGACCATTCTGGAAGGAAACCTGATGGAGTCTGCAAAAGACCTGAGACTGGGACGGAGATTTGTCTTCCAACAAGACAATGATCCAAAACAAAGCAAAATCTACAATGGAATGGTTCACAAATAAACATATCCAGGTGTTAGAATGGCCAAGTCAAAGTCCAGACCTGAATCCAATCGAGAATCTGTGGAAAGAACTGAAAACTGCTGTTCACAAACGCTCTCCATCCAACCTCACTGAGCTCGAGCTGTTTTGCAAGGAGGAATGGGCAAAAATTGTAGTCTCTCGATGTGCAAAACTGATAGAGACTTCCCCAAGCGACTTACAGCTGTAATCGCAGCAAAAGGTGGCGCTACAAATTATTAACTTAAGGGGCTGAATAATTTTGCACGCCCAATTTTTCAGTTTTTTATTTGTTAAAAAAGTTCCACTTCATGATTGTGTCCCACTTGTTGTTGATTCTTCACAAAAAATTACAGTTTTATATCTTTATGTTTGAAGCCTGAAATGTGGCAAAAGGTCGCAATGTTCAAGGGGGCCGAATACTTTCGCAAGGCACTGTAATTTCCTGACTACCTCTTGCACTTTTGGAGGTCCTGTAGCACTAAGACAATGGAAACGCCCAAAAAAATGGCCCCATTTTGGAAAGCAAACACCCCAATGTATATTCTAGGGGGCATATTGAGTCTTTTGAACATGTCATTTTTCCTGCATGTTTTTGGAAAATGTGGACTGAAAATGAAAACACATTTTTTTTTTTACACAAAGTACACCATGTACATAGAAAAAATTACACCCCAAAATATATTCTGCTACTCCTCCTGAGTATGGTGATATCACATGTGTGAGACTTTTCCACAGCCTGGCCACATACAGAGGCCCAAAATGCAGGGAGCACCGTCAGGTGTTCTAGGGGCATACATTTTAAATCTAATTTGACTACCTATTAGACTAGTGTGAGGCACTGTAGTGGCATGGATGGGCACTGTAGTGGCATGGATGGGCAGTGTAGTGGCATGGATGGGCCCTGTAGTGGCATGGATGTGTCACGGATGAGAACTGATGTGGTATGGATGAGCATAAATGAGGCACAAATGAGCCATGGATGGGGAATACTGAGCATAGATGGGATGACTGAGCATGGAAGAGGATGACTGAGCACAGATGGGGATGACTGAGCATGGATGGGATGACTGAGCATGGATGGGGATGACTGAGAATGGATGGGGATGGATGAGCATGGATGGGGATGGCTGAGCACGGAAGAGGATGACTGAGCATGGATGGGGATGACTGAGCATGGATGGGGATGGATGAGCACGGATGGGGATGGATGAGCATTGATGGGATGACTGAGTATGGATGGGATGACTGAGCATGGATACAGAGCTTTGTGGACTAAAAAGGATTATGTAACGTATGCCAAACCCGAAAGCCGAAACAGAAATGCCAGGCCTGCCATTTTGTGCTTCAGCGAGGAAACGGAGACTCCTTCTTCAAAGTTCTTACCTATAAAATATAACACCACCCACTGAACTTACCTGGTTGTGCCATTCACGTCAGACCCATTCATAGGCTGTTCATGTGGAAGGACAAACCGACTGCCGAATCAAACCAGCTACTGTGGCAAGGTGACATTCCACAAGTGACTGAGGCATGGAATTCCAAGCTGCTCCGCCTCCGGTGCCAACTGGCGGAATTTTTCCCACTGCAGGTGAGAAAGGGCATCAGCCACTGTATTAGTCACCCAGGCACATGAACAGCACACACAAAAGCATTTAAACTCAGACATTGCAGAACTAAACGCCTAAGCAAACGCATCACTGGCGGAGAAGAAACTGTAATGGTATTAATGGCATTCACCACCCCCAAGTTTTTCGCAGTGAAACCAGACCCGCTTGTTCCGGAATTCCTGGCCCCATATTTGGACAGACAACACTATGGGGATCAATTCCAATAGCACGAGGTTGCGAATGAAGTCTGAATTACTCCAGGACACCGGCCAACACCCTGAGCTCCTCCAGCCCCTAAAATAGGCTGCATAAGCCACCGAACCTGCCACATCTGTATAGAGGTCCAAATCACATCACAATCCACAAAGACTGCCCATTGTATTTGTCAAGGAACATCTCCCAAACCTTCCTGATGTTCCTTGTGGAGTCGCACGAAATGGTGTGGGGATTTCGCCCCAGCAGTAGCAGCTGCCAGCCGTCGGCAAAAGACTCGACCCATAGGCATGATGCGGCAGGCGAAATGGAGCCTGCCCAGAAGGGACTGCAGAGATCGTCATTGCAATTTCTTGCAATGACGAGGCCAGATAACTGTCTCCCGAAGATCGTCCAGCTTATCACCAGGTACCCTACATTCCATCCTGATCGTATCAATGATGATACCTAAAAATTTCAGTTCCTCTGTGGGACCTTCGGTTTTTTCCGGTGCCAATGGCACCCCAAAAACCTCAAATACATGCTGAACCCTGGCCAACAACATATGGAAAGTCCGAGCCCTTGGAGGGTCTATAACCAAGAAGTTATCCAAGTAATGGATAATGGACGGCAGACCAGACAAATCCCATACCACCCATTCAAGAAAGTTTCAAAAAGGGAACAGGAAATGGCACAGCCCATCGGCAAACTGCGATCAACAAAATATTGACCCTGCCAAACGCAATCCAATAGACGGAAACTCTGTGGGTGGATGGGCAACAATCGAAAGGCTGCCTCAATGTCAGTTTTGGCAAGTAGTGCACCTTTGCCAAACCTGCGGACCCACGCAATGGCATCATCAAAAGAGGCATATGACATTGTGCACAATTTGGGGTCAATTGTGTCATTGACCGAACCGCCCCAAGGTTGAGATAGATGGTGGATAAGGCGAAATTTGTTGTGTATTCTTGGGGACCACTCCGGGCGGAGAAACCACCAAGCCATCAAGCGGTAGGAGAGAATACGGGCCCGCCATCCTCCCCAAGGACACTTCCTTAGCAAATTTCGTGGAAACCACCTCAGCATGCAAGTTTGCTGAGTGCAATTTAGTTGCCACCGGGGGGGGGGGGTACTAGACATTGCACAGGGAATCGGGAAACCGTCAAAACAAAAATTGAGCGTCAGCCTGGTCATACCTACTGAGTTCTCCCCTTTTCCAGCATCATTCGATTTTCTCTTACCTTGATAAAAAAACACTTTGACAAGGGGTATGAGCCTCCACATCTAGAGCATGCGTGACGGTAACAGCAGGATCCCCCGAATCTGCAGGTACCATCGTTGAATAGCCAGCAATACCTCATTTGTTGCGTGGCCGATGGTGCTGAGGCCGATGCACCCCCGGAAACCCTGGGCCTCACCGATGGAGTCCAGATAGCAAAAAAGAGTGGAGCAGTTCTCTGGGGCCTTCTCTCTGATCACACTGGCCAAAATGTTGAATGCCTGAAGCCAGTTCCCGGATGTCTTGGGAATCAAATGGTAACACCGCTTCTCTTCTTCCTCCTTTTTACTCTCGTCCAGCTTCACTTTATCTAAATTAAATTCTCAAGCAGCAGAAGGGAAAATATCTCAAAGTATTCCCCCTTCCAGATCTTTTCCCTTACTTCCAGTTTAAGATGTGCACCCAAAGGGTACGTAAACTTCGTAGTTGGCCAAGTCAGCCAAACGCACTCCGTCAGAAGCCCCGTCCGCTTTCTTTGATTCCAATGTCATCTTCGGCACACCATCCGACAAAGCCACTACTGGACCTGGGGCGACCGATCCTGCGTCTCCGCCCCCCATCATCGTCACGCCCCCTGGCATCTCAGCGGGGAGTACTGTCTACTTTCTGCGATTGCGTAAGTCTGTCGACTGATGTACCCTGATCCCCCGTAGTCATCCAGGCTGACACTGGCGAAATAACCGGCGGTGATGAAACCCCCGTGACACTATGCGCTAACAGCTCCCTTTCACCCTGACAACCAGGTCTGAAGCACCTGAGCCATTAACCCTTCCTGCCCAGCAACCCCTGAAGCTGCCGCAGACAGGGGACCCCCCTGCGTACCCCATTCGGACACCGACTGCCCCAGTAAGCCACCCAAACCGCTGCCCACAGAAGCATCAGGCTGCACAGAGCTAACGACATGAGAAAGAACAGGTACAGGGACAGACACACTGGCAGACTTACTAGGCTGTCCCGGAGTGTGAAGCTGCACAGCCATGCCTCCTGATCACCGCTGATCCATCTTTACAGCAGCAGCATCTTCCTCCCCCTGCCAGCCCTGCCAGCAGTAAGAGGAGGCTGCCTCTTGGCTTAGGGACTGAAGGGGCCCAAATGGGACTCCTAGTGTGGCGGCGAACCTTAGGGGTCACCTCTGGACTCCTAGCCCATGGTGAATGCTGGGGTTTTTTGCCTTCCTCTGGATCAACTGTGGGTGAAGGATTGTATATGGGATTGTTTGGTTATAATTTTTTTTTTTTTGGTTGAACTAGATTGTCTTTTTTCAACCTGACTAACTATGTCACTATGAATGGGGGGCAGGTGAAGCTGGAACCTGCCCCAACCCCTGCAGCATATCAGACATCTGGGACTCGAGCCATTGGGGGCCATTTGCCACCACTGCTGCCCTAATCTGAGAGAGCATGCTCTCAATGTCAGCCATGATCAGGCATACAAAGCTCCGACCTGAAAATTGTCCAAACAGGCTCTCCAAAAGTTTTTCCTCCGATGGCTGACTCCAACTGACCCTCAATCAACCACACACTTCTTGCTAGACCACTATTGACCCCGACCAGTCACACCCTACTCCGCCCTGCTCCCATCCCATCAGAAAGGGCTCTTAACTAAAGCCTATACTGCAAACCCAGTCATGTAGGCCCACCTCTTAATGCTAGGCATCCCGTTCCAGGCCTGCTCTACAAGCTTGCTTACAGAACAAATTCTTAGAGCAATAGAGTTTCTTTTATGCGCACACACCTAAACTTGGGAAGAGGATCTCTTATTACTTTGAAAATGGGCTATATTTGCAAACCAACAAATGTTATTTGGCCAGATAGACAAGAAAGGAATCCTTGAATAGAGAGAAGCGCATGCATTGGGGGAGATTTACTAAAACTGGAGAGTACAAAATCTGGTGCAACTGTGCATGGAGGTCAGCTTCTAACTTCAGCTTGTTCAATTAATCTTTGACAAAAAAACCTAGAAGCTGATTGGTTTCTATGCAGAGCTGCACCAGATTTTGCACTCTCCAGTTTTAGTAAAGCAATCTCATGTGTTATTTGCGGACACAAAAATGAACAAGCATGTTTGTTCAGCGGCTCACCATTGTTCTTGGAAAATACACACGGGACAAAACCCTACTAAAAGAAATGAACTGCTTGCAAAAGTTCTGCAGCTCAGACTATTCATATAACATAAATTAATGCCATGAACTGCTTGCAAAAGTTCTACAGCTCAGACTTTTCTGACAACATAAATTAATGCCATGAACTATATTGCAAGTGTCATAATTAGAGTTGAGCGAACCTCTGGAAGTTCGGGTTCTGCTGGTCCGTCCGAACTTCGGGACAAAGTCCGGGTCCGGACGGAACCCGAACGATCGCACGGACAACGAACCCCATTGAAATCAATGGGGACCCGAACTTTTATGCACAAAAATGGCTGTAACAAAGTCCTGGAAAGCCCTAGAGGGCTGCAAAAGGAAGTAAAATGGGGGTAAGGGTAGGGCAAGTGCCCTACAAAAAAATGGGGCCAGGGAAATAACTGTAAATATTTTTAAAAAAATAAAAACATAAAAAAAGCAAAAATGGAGGTGAATGTGGATCATCTTCAAACTGTGTCTGAAAAGTATTAATTAATGGTAGAAGCCATATAACTGTTCTAAAATCATCTTCAAACTAGGGCAAGTGCCCTACAAATAAATGGGGATAGGGAAAATAAATTAAAATCAAGTAAAAAAACGGGAAGGGGGGTGGATGTGGAGT
>BLSH010185649.1:209828-225682 GCA_018402905.1 Glandirana rugosa
TTAGTCACTCGGTATTACACACGACATTGGAGATCGTCGGTCAGTCTCTCGCCATTACTATCTATGTGACATTGGAGATCGTTGGTTAGTGTTAGCGACGGACTAGACTAAGTCATTTGACTAAAACTCAGATCGACGATAATTAACATACAGTGTCTCGTCCCCGCCACGTTCTTATACAAACCGGTCCCAGATCAGTCATAATTTCTGCCTGGACTTCCAGAATAATACTGATCACAACTCGCTTGGGCCTGACATTGCAAGCCCAGGCATGGCTTGAAAGCCCACAGGCACCGTGCCTGGGCCTGGGCCTGTAAAGTTTTTAGCAAGCCCAAGCCAGGCCCCAAGACGATAAAATGAGGTGCACAACTCTTCGACGTCCCGTCGGTTAGTTGTACCCGAACGATTTTTGAAATGTCCGGGTCCGGGTCCGTGCCACGGACACCCGAAAGTTCGGTACGGACCCGAACGTTACAGTCCGGGTTCGCTCAACACTAGTCATAATAAGACCTTCAGGTCCGTCTTTAATACTGACTAGACCCTGGCCAAACATATTCTTGCACCGCCCCTGCTCTGTGACATACAATTAATAGCAGCTAGACTCAAAATCAGTTTACTGAATCAGATCAGGCAGCGATTGTGATTGGTTGCTAGAGGTTACAGTGTATCTATCATTACCGCTCTCTGACTGGCTGCTAGAGGTTACAGCACACATTATGGCTCACTGATTATTTGCTAGAGGTTACAGCACATGACTTCTGCTTGCTGATTGGTTGCTAGAGATTACTGTACATCAATAATGCTCACTGATTGGTTGCTAGAGGTTACTGGACATCCTTACCACTCAATAATTGGTTGCTAGAGGTCACTGCACATTATTACTGCTCACTGATTGATTCCTAGAGGTTAGTGCATATCCTTACCGCTCAATAATTGGCTGACTAAGAGGTTAGTCACATCATTACTGCTCACTGATTGGTTGCTAAAGGTTACAGCACATCATCTACTCACTGCCTGCACACCATGGACTGGAGAGGTGAGGGGACCCATCAATAGACAGAAAACTCCTAGGGATCCTAGGACTCCTAGGATCAGTGGCAATGCTGGGGGAGGGGGTGTGATCAGTGGGAATGCTGGGGGGTTGATGGGATCAGTGGCAGTGGTAGGGGGATGGGATTAGTTAGGAGGCAGTACACTGTGGTAAATTGTGAATCATGTAGAGCAATGGAATGGAATTTACACTGACCACCATGTAGCAGGGGATTTTACACCACCCAGCAATATAAAGAGGGATTTCTACACTGACACCAATGTAATAGGAGCATTTATACCAACCACCAGTGTAAGGGGGAATATACAATGACCTCCATGTAAGGGGGAATTTACACTGACAACCATTACCAAGGAGATTTGTACTGATAAGCAATGTAAGGTGGCACTTCTACACCGACAACCAATGTTAGGGGGGATTTACACTGACAGCCAGTGTAAGGGCAATTCTGCACTTACTACCAATGTAAAGGCAACTGTACAATGATCACCAATGAAATAAAGAATTTACACTGACAACCAATGTAATGGGGGATTTTACATCAACAACCAATAAAGGGGGATTTCTACACTGGCCACCAATGTAAGGGGGGATTTACACTCACCACCAATTTAAAGGGGGCTTCCACATGGACCACCAATGTAACATATTCGAAACAGACCACAAATGCAAGTTTGGATTTTTTTTACCGATTACCAATATAAAGAGAAGTTCCTACACTGGCCACCAATGTAATGGGGATTTACACTGGTCACCAATGTAATGGGGATTTACACTGACCACAAATGTATTGGGGAATTACACTAAACACTAATGTAATATGAGCATTCACAGTAACCACCAATTTACACTGAGCACCAATGTAAGGGGGACCTTCACACTGGTCACTAGTGTGAACGAAAAGATTGTACACCAAGCCCCAGTGTAATGAGAAGATTTACACTGACCACCAATGTAACTGAGACTTTCAGCCTGCGTTCACAGTTGTGTGTGTCGGGAACAAATGCAAAATCGCTTTCCTGACACCACATAAACGTGCTGCCCTTTAGCAAATAAACAGCAGTGTTAATGACACCCTCACGCATCTGCTGAGATGTGCGTATTCACATGCACCAAAATTCACAGTGCTGTGGCACCATGTTAGTTGGAAAAAGGGTTCCACCTCCAATTTGTTTACCTTTGTAGAACAGGCTACTGTTAGGCTTAATGACCACAGTTGTAGGCAGGACTTTCAAGCATGCCCCTTTTCCTCCCCAGTGGGCAGCATTCAGCAGAAGTTATGCCAGATATGACCTCAGCGGGACATGATATACAGTATCTCACAAAAGTGAGTACACCCCTCACATTTTGTAAATATTTTATTATAGCTTTTCATGTGACAATGCTGAAGAAATGACACTTTGCTACAATGTAAAGTAGTGAGTGTACAGCTTGTAAAACAGTGTAAATTTGCTGTCCTTTCTAAATAACTCAACACACAACCATTAATGACTAAACCACTGGCAACAAAAGTGAGTACACCCCTAAGTGAAAATGTCCAAATTGGGCACAAAGTGTCAATATTTTGTGTGGCCACCATTATTTTCCAGCACGGCCTTAACTCTCTAGGGCATGCAGTTCACCAAAGCTTCACAGGTTGCCACTGGAGTCCTCTTCTACTCCTCCATGATGACATCACAGAGCTGGTGGATGTTAGAGACCTTGCGCTCCTCCACCCACCTTCCATTTGAGGATACCCCACAGATGCTCAATAGTGTTTAGGTCTGTAGACATGCTTGGCCAGTCCATCACCTTTACCCTCAACTTGTTTAGCAAGGCAGTGGTCATCTTGGAGATGTGTTTGGGGTCATTATCATGTTGGAATACTGCTCTGCGGCCCAGTCTCTGAAGGGAAGGGATCATGCTCTGCTTCAGTATGTCACAGTACATGTTGGCACTCATGGTTCCCTCAATGAGCGGCACTCATGCAGCCTCAGACCATGACACTCCCACCACCATGCTTGACTGTAGGCAAGACACACTTGTATTTGTACTCCTCACCTGGTTGCCGCCACACACGCTTGACACCATCTGAACCAAATAAGTTTATCTTGGTCTCATCAGACTACAGGACATGGTTCCAGTAATCCATGTCCTTAGTCTGCTTGTCTTCAGCAAACTGTTTGCAGGTTTTCTTGTGCATCATCTTTAGAAGAGGCTTCCTTCTGGGACGACAGCCATGCAGACCAATTTGATGCAGTGTGCGGGGTATGGTGTGAGCACTGACAGGCTGACCTCCCACCCCTTCAACCTCTGCAGCAATCCTTGCAGCACTTATACTTCTATTTCCCAAAGGCAACCTCTATGACATCGCTGAGCACATGCACTCAACTTCTTTGGTCGACCATGGCGAGGCCTGTTCTCAGTAGAACCTGTTAAACCACTGTATGGTCTTGGCCACCGTGCTGCAGCTCAGTTTCAGGGTCTTGGCAATCTTCTTATAGCCTAGGCTGTCTTTATGTAGAGCAGAAATTCTTTTTTTCAGCTCCTCATAAAGTTCTTTGCCATGAGGTGCCATCTTGAACTTCCAGTGACCAGTATGAGAGGTGTAGCCATGTACTCCCTTGAGAGTGGCTGGTAGTAGTGGTTCACCTGATAGCTGACCTCAATCACACCATATATCACACATCCGGAGACACTGACCAGGCATGCTCTTGTTTTTGTTGTTTTATTTAGGGGAAATTTACTTGGATGGGGATAAGGGGTAACTGTGGGATGCCCAAAGAATTATGGTACATGGATTCCGTATACACTCCTGTATATGCACACTTGCACTGCAGACTCTCCCTCTGCAGACTATTGCTCCTGTCAAATCTTCAGCACTTCACCTGCTGACCGTTTCTCTCATAGCTCTCTCTACACAGAACTTGCAGCTTTACATTTCTTTGCTTCTCTCTAGCTCAGAACTTAGTTTCCAGCCTGAAGGGAAATTTATCAGGCATCTCTATACCTTTCTCTTCACCGTGGTTAGCATGTGGTGAGGCCTACCCTGTTTCAGCAGGACCTCAGGAACACCCATTACAGGCCAGGGATCACAGGCCCCTGAATGTGCAGCAAACTACTTGATTGGTAACTGGGCCTTTGATGGACTACAACTCCCAGCCCATCCTCCTCCAGGTCCCATTGACCTGCTCTCTGGTAGTGACTCTCCTTTCCCTTGACTGGCTTCTAAGGTTCCCATAGACTGTCCACTATTCCTCTCCCAGCCTGCTCCAGCACTTTCTCCTCCAGTCCCAGGGACCATCACTTAAAACTCTTTAAAGTCGCTCTCCTCCTGTAGCACCATCGCTTTTCTCCTGTTCCTCCTGTGCGTCTCCAGGAATCACTCTCCTTCCTGGCTGCACCCGAACACCCAGGCCCCAAGGTTACCCTCCCCAGACTGGGGGGGACCTCCCGGGTAGGGGCCTGCTCCACAGCACCTCTGCTATATCTCCAGACTTCCACCCGACACTGCTCCTCTCAGATTGGGCTGACTCTAGATATTTAAGGAAGCCTGCCCCCTGCCAACCCTGCTTGAGGATTGGTCAGGGCTCCTTAGAACAATCCAGATGGCTCCACCTATGTCCTAGCTTTCTGCCCAGAAAGCAACCTCAGGGTTCTGAATACAGAGGGGGAGGTTCTGGTGACCTCATCTGTTAAATCTGTCCAATCCTCCCTAAGCCACTCCTCCCGGCCCAGATCAAAACATTCAGGCCTGCACATTACAGTCAGGCCCAACTAAATTTACCTCTCCTAGCCAAAAACTCTGCTAGAAAAGGCACCTATACTATGGGGGCGCTACAGAGGGTGAGAGCGATAACATAGGGTTGCCACCTTTTTATGAAGCCAAACCCAAACACTTTAGCGGCGCACGACAATTTTTTTTTATCTTTTTGCAGTATACATTATAGAATTGTAAAAGACCTGAGACACTCTTTTGGGTGCCCCAACAAGGGTAGTAATGAGGCACTGTGATGAACGGTGGGTGTGGCTAAAAGGTCAGTATGTTCCCCAGTATATCCCCCCAGGTCAGTCTGTCCCCCAGTATATCCCCCAGGTCAGTCTGTCCCCCAGTATATCCCCCAGGTCAGTCTGTCCCCCAGTATATCCCCCAGGTCAGTCTGTCCCCCAGTATAATCCCCCCTAGTTAATCTGTACCCTAGTACAGCCGAACCCCAAGTCAGTCTGTCCTGTATTATAATCCCCCCTGATCAGTCTGTAGCTCAGTACATTCCCCAATGGTCAGTCTGTAACTCTGTATAATCCTTCCCACTCCCAGGTCAATTTGTCCCCCAGTATAATCTCCCCTGAGTCTTTTGAGATAAAGAAAGTAACTGAAGACATATATTCCTCATTCCCTGTCTCTGCAGCCTCAGTTGCACAGCGTATGATTGAATAAAAGTCTCTGTAAAGAGACTTTCTATTCATTCACAAGCTGAAGCACAACAAACAGTTTACTATGCTTCAGTGATGAATGAACATAGGAGCGATAGTTACTGATTGCTCACTGTATTCATACAGGAAGGGACTGACATAAATTACCAGCCCCTCCCATCTGAACACAGCATTGACCTCCTGCCCCAGCATCAGCTACAGCCAGGTGGAGGGGAAGCAGGCCAGCAGCATCGTTTGGAGGATCGCGGTGGGAGGAACAGTGGGGGGGGGGGGGGGAATCAGAGCAGTGGTGGGGAATCTACTTTTAACCCTGGTTCACATTGCAGTGTCAGTGACAGGTCAAATCGGCAGCTATTGCCGGCAATGGCACCGTCCGAATCGGTGCAATGCTGCATTTGCAGCACTGCACTGATTCCCAAAAGTAGCTTCTGTACTGCTTTTGGAGACTACAGGTGTGATTTCAATAGAAATCTGTGCAAAAACCAGCCCAGGTGTCTCTGAAATCGCCCCCAAAGTCGGGACTGAAATGCAGGGATGAAATGGTGTGAGTTCAGCTGAACCATTTCATTCCCGCTCTCAGTGTGAAGCAGGGCTTAGAGACAAATCCCACGCAGGCTCCCTTGCAGCCAGGGCCAGGACAGTCAGCCTATGCCCAGAGAAAAAGATGTTAAAATGTGCCACCCCCAGGGGGAGTAGTAAGCAGGCTAATCAAAGTGCATGCAGTGCCAAGCTGCAAAATATGGGATGGGTATGGCAAAAAAAAGTGCCAAAGGAGTCAGGGACCCCCCGCACCACATACACTTCCAGGTGTACTGACCCCTGGAAATGAGAAGGAGACCCCTTAACAGGAGGAGTGCAGGGGGTTGATGAGAGGGGATCCATATCCAGTAACATAGGAACTTCCCCCTAAAGACCCCCAGCTAGGAGGACTGGACTACCCTCTTCCCCCTCCAGTTATAGAAGACCCCCTCTAGGATTGCAGGGGGGGTGATAAGAGGGGATTCCCATCCAGGAAGATAGGAACTCCCCTCCCTCCCATCCTCACCAGTTAAAAAACATCCCCAGCTGGGAGAAATGCAGAGGGATGATGGGGGGGGGGGGGGTCTTGCTCACCCCCTCTAGTAGAAAAAGGGCTCTGGCCAGGAACACTGCAGGCAGCTGCCCCTCTCCTTCTGGAGAAGGTGAATGGGATGTAGTGAGTGTGAAGATATCCATATCTGCAGCCATAGAAACATAGCAGCCCCAGAGGAGGTGACTCACAGTAGCAGAGGAGAAAGAGATCCCCATACAAATCCGATGTCTGTGAGCTCTGAGCTGTCACTGCTGCTTCTCCTACTGTAATCCACGCTCCTGAAACTTCTCTCCCTTCTCTCAATGGGACAGACAATCCCGGGGTCTGTGCAAGGGAGGGGAGGGTGTGGAGGAATCCAGAGTGGAGGCGGGGAGAGGCGTGTGCAGGGAGTTAAAGCTCCGCCTTCCCTCATAGGTAAACAATGTGGAAGCTGACAGCAAGAGGAGGGAGTAACCCGTACTGCCCGGGTGAGTCCCATACAGGTGGCAACCCTACGATAACATCAAATTTAACACACCTGCTCCCCATTCACACCTGAAAATGGCCAATTTGGGCCCAATTTGGATTTTTTCACTTAGGGGTGTACTCACTTTTTTGAGCAGCAGTTTAAACATGAATGGCTGTGTGTTGATTTATTTTGAGGGGACAGCAAATTTACAGTGTTATACAAGCTGTACACTCACTACTTTACATTGTAGCAAAGTGTCATTTCTTCAGTGTTGTCACATGAAAAGGTATAATAAAATATTTACAAAAATGTGAGGGGTGTACTCACTTTTGTGAGATACTGTACATATGAAAGCTGCCTCTATTTACATATCAATGCCGCTGCTATTTACATATTAATGGTGGTCATTTCCATGTAAACACAGGGTTTGCAAGTGAGTCATATGTACATGGCAATAGGGCAGAGCTGGGCAGCATTATGTAGCCAATGGCCCCCTTAGGGGTGGCTGGTTGATGTGGTCCACCTGTCACTCTGCCCTCAATCACACATTTCCTTTCATCCGGGGTAACAATTAAAAAAAAAGGGGGGCAGGCAAGGGACAAAAAACACAAAAAAAGGACAACCCCCCGAAAACACATGCAGCAACCAAAAAAAAAAAAGTGTTAAACACTGCAGTACACTTACACACTACACTATACTAACATTACACTAACACTCTACTCAGAGTCAAATGTTATGTAAAGCTGTGTTAAACACTGCACTACACTAACACAGTGCACTGACACATTATACTCACACCTTACTAACACTACACTTATGCTGGCCATACACTACACGAAAAATCAGCCGATAATCGTCATTTGGACAGTTCATATGTTTTTCGGCCAGTTAATGGGCACAGAACATTAATCGTTTGTGAGTTTTTTGAGCTGAAAAAACAAAGGACACGTTTGGAAATTTTCGGCCGAACGAACGATAAATCAAAAGGTTAATGTGTTTCCCGTCCAAACTGTTTGCACTAGGTATATGTAAAAAAACAAACAAAAACAGATTCATGTGTGCCCATTGAACCATTTATTGGTCATTACGTGATGGCACTATCATTTGCTCTCACAGCCGATTGTTCTTTTTTCGAAAATGGGTTTGGCCGATTTTTCATATAGTGTATGTCCAGCATAACACTCTACACACAGAGTCACAATAAGTGAACACGCTAACTCGCTAGTAGAAAACTAAGCCCTGCTCTGTCTCCATTCCAACAACACACTACAAAAGATTTCTATGGGATGTAACCTTTTATAGTGTGGGGTGGGACTAGGAACACTGAGCCCTGTTTGGAGAAAGTCTTCATCACTTTGTCTAATCAGGGCTCTGACAGTGCTAATTGGCGAAGCTGGTCAGGTGCAAGGCTTCATCCAATCAGGGCCCTAGAATGCAGTCTGAAGCGCTCGGCGGGCGAATATCCCGCTGGTGGACCCGCAAATTTGGGTGTTCGCTGAATGGGCAAACAGGCGATGTTCGGGCTGAACTTTTGCTGGGCTCAAACTGTTCGCTCAACACTATATAACGGAAAATTGTATACCTACCTGACGGTAATTTTCCTTTCCTGATGCAAAGCACGACAGCATATACGCATGGGCTGGCTCCGCCCCCACGCCCAGTTCCAGGATCCGGTTACACTATAAAGCCATTCACCTCCCATCATGCAGCATTCTCTTTAGCTATCATCAATGCGAAGCCCCTCGGGAGGGACATATATGCTGTCATGCTTTGCATCAGGAAAGGAAAATTACCGTCAGGTAGGTATACAATTTTCCGTTTTCCTGACACAAGCACGACAGTATATACTGTACGCATGGGACTTAGCAATCACCAAAAAGACAAGGGTGGGTAATGCTGTAGTGTTTATTTAGTGAATGGATCTGTCCAATACAGAGCGGCCGAAGCGTACTGTGGTTAAGGCTGCTGGATCTACTCTATAGTGGTCCAGAAATGTGTTGAATGTAGACCATGTTGCGGCCCTACATATATTATCTCTGGCGAAATTCCCTTGAATTCGGCCAATGAGGCCGCCATACTCCTAGTGGAGTGGGCCTTCAGTTCTCTTGGTGGCTCTAGATTCTTGGCTTGGTGGCTCTAGATTCGCTCTCCGAATTACCTTTACCAGCCATGTAGCCAACATCCTAGGGGACGCTGCTAGCCATTTGCTGCTTCCTCCTGGAATCACTTTACTGAAAGTAGATGTTATCTCTATATAGGCCTTTAGAGTAGCTCCTACATCCAGCTTATCTGGTTCTGCTAGAGTGCCCCTCTGCAAGGTTGGAAGCACTATGTCTTGACTACAATGAAATGCTCTGTTGACCTTCGGGCGATGGTGTGGCAGTGTTCTTAATACTACCCTGTCAGGAAAGTGGCAACAGTAAGGTGGCTTGTAGCCTAGCACATGGATGTCTGATACTCTCCTCCCTGAGGTGATGGCTTTGAGGAATACCGCCTTGAGTGTTATGTCCCACATAGATGCTTGGTCTCCCGAGAAGGGAGGTTGTGTGTCTAGTACCACCTGCAGGTCCCATGGAGCGACATATGACCGTTTTGAAGGATGAATTCTGGTACATGCCCTTAAAAATTGTTTCACTAAGGTGTTTGCGGACCATCTGACTCCAGTCAGTGAGGATAATGCTGACACCTATACTCGAAGCGTGTTAACACGTAGACCTTTCTCCAGTCCTGTTTGTAAAAAAGTCAGTATCTGGTATACCAATGGTGACTTCGGGTCAAACTCTTGTGTTCTTGCAAAGGCAGAAAATTTCTCACACACTCTTGAGTAGGTTATGTTGGTTGCCAGGGCTCTTGCTTTCAGCAAGGTTTCAACCATGGCTGCCGTACAGCCGACCTCCCTTAGTCTCTGCCCCTCAGCCTCCAAGCAGCTAAGTGGAGCTTGCCAGGATCTGTGTGTAGTACCTGTCCCTGACCCAGAAGTGTCGGTATTTCTGGTAAAAAGATTGGTGGTTTCATTGATAGTGACTGCAGCAGCGGATACCACGGTCTGCGAGGCCATAATGGTATTATCGCTATGACTATTCCTGGATGCATCTGTACCCTCTTGAGTAGTCTGAAGATCAATGGTAGTGGAGGAAATACGTATGCCAGATTGGACTCCCACCTGGTGTTGAGCGCATCCACTGCCACTGCTTCCGGAAATCTTGCCTTGGATATGAATCTCTTGCACCTTGTGTTGGCTGGTGTCACCATCAGATCTAGATCTGGGTGCCCCCACTGGCTGCAGATCTCGATATAAACTGATTGTTCTAGAGACCACTCCTTGCCATCTACCGTCTTGCGGCTTAGCATGTCCGCCAGGAAGTTCTGCGGGGCCGGCACATATGTTGCCATTAGGTGTAACAGGTTCTGTTGCGCCCATGTCATAATGGGTGTTACTTCGTTCATTAGTGCTCGGCTTCGAGTTCCCCCTTGGTGTTGCACATATGCGACTTCCGACCGATTGTCTATTTGTAGAATCACTGCAGACACCTGAATTTGCTTCTGGAAAGCCTTCAGTGCCTGGAGGGCTGCCCTTAGCTCTATCACGTTTGAACCTTCGTTCCCCCGATGGGCCCATCAGCCCAGGGGTAACCACTCCTTGTGATGGGCTCCCCAGCCTGATGCTGATACATCCGACATGACCACTAGTGCTGGTTCTGGTATCAGCTGGTGGCAGTTGAAGAGGTTCCTCAGTTTCTTCCACCACGTGAGGGTTGCCTCATTGTTGTAATCCTTATTCTCTGTCATGTGGATCCTTCCCACTGGTTGAGGAAACCTATTTGAAAAGGTCTCAGATGCCAGTGAGCCCACTTGACCATCTAGATTGTTGCCACTAGTGTCCCCAGCAGACTTAGGCAGGTTGAGGTTGGGAGATGGGTCCTCCCTCTCACTACTTCCAGTCTCTTGATGAGTGCCATTGCCCTTTGTGGGGGTAGTTCCACTGTGTTCTTCACAGTGTCTAAGATCGCTCCTAGGAATAATAGTCCCTGTGAGGGTTCTGGTTGGCTCTTCAGCCAATTGATGATCCATCCAAATCCCTCCAGTGTCTGTACTAGTACTTCTCAATGTTCTAGGAGAGTTTGTGCGTTCTCTGCTATCAACAGGATGTCTTCCAGGTAGTGGAAGGTTTGCAGTCCCTGTTTTGGTAAGATAGTAATTACAGGCAAAAGGATCTTGGAGAATGTCCGAGGTGATGTAGAGAGACCAAATGGTAAGCATACTAATTGGAAATGTTGGTCCTTTACCGTGAAGAGTAGGTATTTGTGGAACTGAGGGTCTATTGGGACATATAAGTACGCGTCCTCCAGATGTAAGGACAACATCCAATAGTACCGGTCTAACGCCTACGTGACTGACTGCAGAGATTCCATCCGGAAGCTGTGCACTGCAATCTTCTTGTTCAGTTCTCTCAGGTCTAATACAGGCCTTAAGTCACCTGTCTTTTTCTTTATTAAGAAGAGCGGTGAATAGAAGCCTTGACCTCTCTTCCTTGATGGTACTGATTCTATGGCGCCCTTTCGCAATAGTGTCTGTGTATATACTCGTCCAATATTTGCCTCTTCTTTTGACAATGTGGTATTCGTGTGGGTGTGAAATGGGGTAGCCATGGAGCCGTGGAGAATTTCCATCGATGTCCCACACTTATTACAGTACATACCCATGACTCCTTCATCTGCTCCGTCCAGACTTGGGCAAAGTTTTGCAGTCTGGCGCCCACTGCCCCTGTCTGGATGGAGACACCTTCAAAAGGGCTTCTGCTCTTGCGTGAGCGCTGGTTTGGACTTTGCCAACCGGGTCATGGTTGTCTGACAGGATTTCCCGCCTCTTCTGTAGTCCTTCACTGGCCTATAGGGTCTGAATTCTCTGGCCCTGTTTCCATACTGCCTTCTCTCTATGCCACGTCTCGGTCTTTTTTTTGCATCCTGTGGGAGCATCCCTGATTTACCCCCCGTCACTTTTGATATTGCTGAATTAAGTTTGTCTCCAAATATCGCTGATCCGTCAAACGGAATGCAACACCAATTTGATTACCTCTTCCTCCTTGAATGGGTACATCTTGTTAAACCTGTTCGTAAGAGATACCTTTTTATCTACTTTCTCCCACTAGTCGGATATGAGCTCTTTCACTTCTTCTATAAGGGGAAAGGACAGCACCAATTTCTTTAACTGTGGATAGTACTTCCTGGTCTTTGGTGGTTGTACTGTCTCCTCTTCCCATTCCAAGGCTTCCCTGACTGCCCTCACTAGTGGCTGTACTAGGCCAAAATCGAACCCGAGAGATGGGTCTTCTTCTGCTCCTGACTCTTCATCTGAACTAGATCCCGATGGTGGTCTATTTGCAGTTGGCTCCCTTATTGGAGGTGAGTTTAAGGTAGGCGTTACTGCACTCGATCAGGCGGATAGGTCTTGAAGTGACTCTTTAACTGTTTGTCTAATCATGTGGGCTATGTCCGCCCTCTCCACCTCCTTATCTACTGCCACCTCCATGAGACATGCTTTGCAGAGCATTTTCCCTGGTATTGCCCCTTGGCCACAACCCATGCATAAGTCCTCCCTCTGGGAGTCTTCCAGCCTTGTTGGCTCCACTCTGTGTCGGCCTTCTTGGCGAACCTTTGACTGCGCATTTGCTGTCTCGGGACTAGGGCCTAGGTCATTGCGGCGGGCTATATCCTTACTTTTGGAAGGACGTGGCTGCTGGTAAGGGCTAGACAGATAACAGGTGACAATCTGTTAGTAATGCACTCTTTTTTGTGACTCCATACACACCAAATACCTACCTGACCCTCACCTTAGGCTACATGGCTGGTCCCTGGGAGAGCTCATCCTATATCTGAGGACTAAAATGACAATACTTTAGTCTCTTGTTGTTAGCATTTCTAAACCCCTCTAGACAGTGTTCCTACCTGTTTGCTGTTGTGGTCTTGCCTGGTGCCGACAGGTTCTGCTGTGGGAAGGATGTCTTGTTAGTTTCATGCAACTAGTATACCCAGCTCACCTATACACCTCACTTACCCGTTACCGTAATGTCTGCTTCCTGTGTGCGCACCTGCTTCCAGGAAACACTAGGTATATTAGGGATTGGGGGGGAGGTACTAACGCTCCTCCCTGCGGTTCCTGGTCCTCTCTGGTTCACAGTCCAGTTCCAGAACGCCGAGAACCCCGGACCGGAAGTGCTCTGGCCGCCATCTTGCTCCGCCTCCGCCGACAGGAAATCCTCCGAGCGCCATCTTAGTGATGGTCACTCGTCCTCCCTGCCCCCAGAAGTCAGTAGAAAGCCATTTTGGAGAAGGGCCGTGCCCTCTTACCTGGCTTTCTGGTCGTGTAGAGACTGTGTGGGTCCGTCCCATCATCTGCCCTAAGTTGATGGCTCTCCCTGTGACCAGCCTCCTACTTGCCGCCCCCCAACACCTGGATATGGGGGTGGCCTCCCCCATCTAGGAAGATTTACCCCCTGTACAGCGGAGAGCGTCGCTAGCAGGAGAGGCTGAACCTGCGCGGTTGGCCAAATGAATCCGGCAAGGTGAGGGGAAAAAAATACTGCTTGCAGCATTAGAGTAACTGGCTGAGCATTGAGGAAAAAAAGGAGAATGCTGCATGATGGGAGGCGAATGGCTTTATAGTGTAACCGGATCCTGGAACTGGGCTTGGGGGCGGAGCCAGCCCATGCATATATGCTGTCGTGCTTGTGTCAGGAAACATATATGCTGTCTACGTGGGGAAATGAATTGTTTAACTCAATCCAATATGTAGATACCCAAGCTTTAACAAAATATCTTAAGCAATTCATTGCAAAATGTAATGCATATTTCAACCTATTAATCCTGTTGTTAGTAGTGTTTGTAAAGTGACTTATTGTAAATAAATATCAATTTATTTTTGATAGTCTCAGTCCAAACCTACACCCGATCTTATTGTGTTATTCAAAGATTTTCTGCATAGTAAAACAGCATTGATTAAGTCAACTTAATTTATTGTTCTATATTATTGTTGTAATGGAGGCACTTTTGTCCATCGATCGATTAAACGATCGATACAGCTGACTAAATTAATTGTTCAGACATTCCCTGACAGTGTATATTTTAAGGGAATTTGTCACAAAGCAAAACACCTATGCAATTAGGCTAAAGCTTTACTGTAATTAACCACTTGACCACTGAGCACTTAAACCCCCTTAACAACCAGACCAATTTTCAGCTTTCAGCGCTCTCACACTTTGAATGACAATTACTCAGTAATGCAACACTGTACCCATATGAAATTTGCGTCCTTTTTTTCACACAAATAGAGCTTTCTTTTGGTGGTGTTTAATCATCGCTGGGTTTTTATTTTTTGAGCTATAATTAAAAAAAGCCGAAAATTTTGTAAAAAAATGAATTTTTCTTCGTTTCTGTTATAAAATTTTGCAAATTAGTAATTTTTCTTCATAAATTTTGGCCAAAATTTATACTGCTACATATCTTTGGTAAAAAAAAAACAAATTAGTGGATATTATTTGGTCTTTGTGAAAGTTATAGAGTCTACAAGCTATGGTGCCAATAACTGAATATTGATCACACTTGATTTACTGACGGCCTATCTCATTTCCTGAGACCCTAACAAGCCAGGAAAGTACAAATACCCCCCAAATTACCCCTTCTTGGAAAGTAGACATTCCAAGGTATTTAGTAAGAGGCGTAGTGAATTTTTTGAAGTTGTAATTTTTTCTCACAATTCTTTGCAAATTAATTTTTTATTTATTTATTTTTTTCCCCCAAAATTGTCATAGGTTAACAGGTTATTTCTCCCACCCAGCATATGCATACCACAAAATACATTCTACTACTCCTCCCGAGTATGGCGATACCACATGTGTGACACTTTTACACAGCCTGGCCACATACAGAGACCCAACATGCAGGGAGCAACATCAGGCGTTCTAGGAGCATAAATTACACATATAATTTCTTGACTACCTCTTGCATTTTTGAAGGTCCTGGAGCACCAGGCCAATGGAAACGCCCAAAAAATGACCCCATTTTGGAAAGCAAATACCCCAACGTATATTCTAGGAGGCATAATGAGTCTTTGTAAAATGTGGAAAGAAAATGAAAAACCATTTTTTTTTTACACAAAGTTGTCCATTTATACAATATTTCTAACACACAGCATGTACCTAGCAAAAATGACACCCTAAAATATATTCTGCTACTTCTCCCGAGTATGGCGATACCACATGAGTGACACTTTTACACAGCGGGACCACATACAGAGGCCCAACATGCAGGGAGCACCTTCAGGTATTCTAGCGGCATACATTTAGAATCTAATTTGACCATCTTTTACACTATTGTGAGGCACTGTGGTGGCATATATAGGCACAGTAGTGGCACAGATGGGCAGGGTATTGGCACGGATGAGCAGTAGAATGGCACGGATGGGAACTGTAGTGGCACAGGTGGGCACTGTAGTGGCATGGATGGGCAGTGTAGTGGCATGGATGGGCACTGTAGTGGCATGGATGGGCACTGTAGTGGCACGGATGGGCACTGTAGTGGCATGGATGTGTCACGGATGAGAACTGATGTGGTATGGATGAGCATGAATGAGGCACAAATGAGCCATGGATGGGGATGGATGAGGCACGGATGGGTGGGTGAGCACGGATGGATGGCTGGGTAAGCACGGATGGATGGCTGGGTGAGCACGGATGGATGGCTGGGTGAGCATGGATGGATGGATGGATGGGTGAGCATGGATGGATGGATGGGTGAGCACGGCTGGGTGGGTGCGCATGGATGGATGTCTGGGTGAGCATGGATGGATGGTAGGGTGAGCACGGCTGGGTGGGT
>BLSH010185649.1:225754-237703 GCA_018402905.1 Glandirana rugosa
GGGTTTGTAAACAAGTATTTCAAGACACTAGTGTTTCAGTCGGGACTGTACACTAGTGTACCGAAACAAATATTTGGTTCAGTACAGTGTGTCGTTGTCCTACAGTGTCGGGCTTCGTGACACACGTTAGGGTCGAAATTTCCCATTGAAAAACAGTGGATTTTAATTTCCGATTAAAGTTAAATTGGTGAATTGTTGGCGGGATATCTGTTTTCTGCAGATGTCCCGCCAACGAATTAAGACCCTCCTGCAGATAACTACAGGAGGGTCTTAGCGCGAAGGGGACCCCGCGCGTGTGCCCTTGTAGGCACTGGCAGCCCAGACCCCCTGGGTCATTTGACGGCGCGATCACGTGGTAAAAGGCCGCTCACAGTGGCCATTCACCACGATCCGTGATCAGTCGGGTCCCCCAGACCCGACGGTCACGGATGTTCCCGTGTGCGCGCCCCAGGGGAAGCGCGATTCTGGGAGGACATCAATAGACGTCCTCCCAGAATTAAGCAACCGCCCTGTAGACGTCTTTTGTCTATAGGGCGGTTGTTAAGTGGTTAAATTGAAATTAGCCTTTAATTTTAGGTGACAAAAAGTTACCCTTTAAAGCTGGGATTGCACACAGTGCTTCGGGCTGTGACATCCTGTTGCTGTGTGACATGACTTGGTTTATAAACAAAGCCATGTGATCACATGTCAGGGCTGACTTTGTGATCACAGAACTTTATGAACAAATGTTTGGGGTTAGAGCTAGGGTTAAAGTGTTAATAAACCCAGGACCCTGCATTTACTATATCTGGTCTCCCACAGTACACAGAACATGGAAATGCAATAGTTTTAATAAATAGAAACTGCTAAATATCTTTTCTCATCAGCAGTATATAGCAGTCTTGTAACTTCTATCAGTGTCTGGTTAAAGCTTGTAGGAGGAGTTTTTATTCTCCCATGATTGTCCTATAAGGCTGCAGGACCCCTGACCCTCTGTCTGGACAGTGCTGATTGGCCATGTGCTGATTATATGAACCCTCAACGGCTTGACGCATGTAGTTCAAAATGTTGTTTGCTTTTAATATTTGATTTTGAATGAATGGAGTTTACCAAATGAAAACCACATAAACGGGTAGAAATTATCATCATGGTTGAAAATGAATGTCGATTTGACCCCACTAATGATTAAAGAAGGGGTCTCCAACTTTATAAACAAAAGGCCAGTTTACTTCAGACTTTAGGAGGGCCAGAGTGTGGCCATTGGGAGTAGAGAAGGTCCTGACGCCAGTGGGAGAAAACAATGCCCCATCTTTGGTGTCAGTGGGAGGAATTGAGTCCCATCATTGTTGTCATTGGGCCCCATTGTTGGTGTCATTATGAGAAATTGTGCCCCATCATTGGTGTCATTGAGAGGAATTGTATTTTATCATTGGAGGGAAGAACCTCCAAGGCGATATTCTCTGAAATATTGCCTGTGCCATGCGTAACACAGAAAAGACAGGAGGAGATTAGAGAACTGAATGCATGGCTAAACATTTAGTGTAAGAAGGAAGGATTAGGGTTTCTAGAGCACTGGTCTGACTTTTCTTTGGGGTACAACCTATATGCAAAAATGGTTTGCACCTGAATGGAAGGGGGTCTGCTGTGCCGAGGGAGAGGTTTAGGACCTTAAAGCCTCGTACACACGGGACGACGATCGTATACAACAGGCCGTACTAATGACCGTTTTATGCGCGATTAGAACAGCTGACATACGCCGGTCATACAAGGGGAGTTGTATGAGCAGACTAGAAAACTTGGTGGTACCAACAAGCGGTCATACGACCGTTGTATCGTGTGTACAGAGCAGTTGGTACAACAAGCTGTATTGTGCAAAACACGCATGCTCCGAAGTCAGGAAAGGCCGGATGCTAATTACATGCACCTGAACGTTCTTTCTGTGGTTGTACGATCGTGTAGTGCAGTCAGTATGCAAGTTACATTATCCAACATACGATCGTAAGTACGATCGTCGTCCCGTGTGTACAAGGCTTAAGAGTTTCAATTTGCATGCAATTAGGCAGGCCCTTGCACTACATGGTTTTGGTAAATTTGAAGACAGAGGTCTATAGAAAATTTTATAGTGTGTATGGGGCTTTAGGGGTTAGACACTAATGGAGGGTGGAATGGATATATATGGGGGGAGGGTTATGGCAGGTGACAAGAAGGTCCCCATGTTACAAACAACCATTGGATATTATAGTCCTGTGTGTACTACTAAAAAGATGCAAAAAACTACAGCAAAATGTAATAATGCATTAAAGTGTTTGGTCACCAATGCCAGAAGTCTGCCAAGCAAAATAGGTGGGCTACAGAAAACCCCCAATTGGGACTTTAAAGGGAAAAAGCTCCAAGAAAGTATAGAAGTATCATAAAATATATCATTTTTATTAAAAATATTAAAACAGAGACTTAGGTTTGAGAAGGGATCACACAAATGTAAAAAGGATGCAAATACATAAACAGAGTACTGTATGATGTATAATGACAAACATGTAAGTGGATATAACCACAATGGTCTGTTTGTTGGAAGCAGAGTATACCCAAGTAATGGGATTAAAGCTCTTCATCATGGGTGAATGGCTATACTGTCAATGGTATTATCTAGATTAAAGAAAAATACCATTAGATATCACAATCATGTATATGGTGATGTTGTTACTCTAGCATCATGTATATTTGTATATTAAATACTAACCATTGTTTAGAAAGAACATTGCATCCAAAAATCTCATCAATTAAAAAAATGGCATCCATAAAAAAATTCAGGCTGCTAGTTGTCCGTCAGGATCCACGGGGGGTGGATGACACCATTCAAAATAGGTGAGTTGGAAGCTCTGGTGCACAAGGAGAGCTATGATGTAATCGGTATTGCTGAATCTTGGCTTCATTCATCATACGACTGGGCTATTAATATTCCTGGCTATGCACTCTTTCAGAGAGATGGGGTAAAAAAGAGAGGTGGCGGCATCTGTCTCTATGTGAGAAGTGATCTCAAAGCAAGTGTGAAAGAGGATCCTTTTGAAGGAGAGTGTGATGTGGTTGAAGCATTATGGGTGGATCTGTGTGGTGCGTAGTTCAAAGTTAATCATTGGAGTTCGTTATAGGCCACCCAATGTTAATGAGGAGGTGGAGACTCAGCTCCTTGCACAGAAGGAAAGAGTTGCAATGGTTGGGACGGTGATAATTATGGGGGATTTTAACTACCAGGAAATTGACTGGAGTAATGGCACTGCTGGAACAGTTAAAGGGCAAGGCACTGACTAGGAATGATGCTCTGTTGGACCTGGTAATCTCAAACCATGCATAGCTTATTACTAATGTTCATATCAAGGAACATATGGGTAGCAGTGACCATAACATGATTTCATTTAATGTTAGCTGTAAGCAACAAACACTTACGGGAAAGATGAAAACACTTAACTTTAAGGCCCCTTTCACACAGGCTTGTCCATATATGTTCTGCTCAGCAGGGATCGCTCCATTGATCCCTGCTGAGCAGGCGGATTACAGTTCCGTCTCCGCTCACTGAGCGGAGATGTAACTGTCAGAGCCCTGCTCTGCTCTATGGAGATTGGATGAAAACTGACCTCCTGTCCGTTTTCATCCAATCCACTCCGATATGATTCTCCAGACGAATGGAAAATAGGGTCTCCATCCGTATGGATTTCACTGACAGGATCGGATTGAAGAGTGGCGAATGTCAGGTGACATGTCTCCACTGACATTTGCCGCTCTATAGGGCTGCATGAAGGGACTGTCCAGGTCTGCCTGAATAACTGACAGGCGGACCTGAACGGAAAGCCTGTGTGAAAGGGGCCTTAGAGAGCAAATTTTCCAAGGATGAGGGTTGCTCTCCCAGACTTAGACTGGGAGGAAATATTGGCATTGGTGAACACAGAACAGAAATGGGAATTCTTCAAAAAGACTGTATCCAAACTCACTGCAAAGTATATTCCCGTGGGCAATACGTTTAAAAGGCTAAAAATGAAACCTATGTGGCTCACGGCCAAAGCTATAAATAATAAGAAAAGAGCTTTTAAAAATATTAAAATGAAGGAACGCAGTGATCGTTTAAATGTTACAAAGAATATAACACAATATGTAAAAATGAAATCAATGACGCAAAAATTCTAAATTCTAAACAGACTGCAAAAGATAGTAGGACAAACCCCCAAAAATTATTCAAATATATTAATAGTAAAAAGGTCAGGTCTGAGCATGTAGGCCCTTTACAAGATAATCTAGGGTGGGTGACTGGGGACAAAGAGAAGGCAGATTTATTAAATACCTTCATCTCTTTGTATACAAAGGAGCATGGGGGAGCTCATGCCCATATTTGGGGTGGTAGTGACACAGCCCCAAATGATCCACAATGGCTCAAAAGTGATATGGTCTAGAAATATTTAGACAGAATAAAGGTGAGTAAAGCACCTGGACCAGATGGCATCCACCCATGGATCCTAAAAGAATTGAGCTCTGTTATTTCAAAGCCATTGTATCTAATTTTTAGGGACTCGTTAATGACTGGAATGGTACCACTGGATTAGCGTACGGCCAATGTGGTGCCCATATTTAAAAAGGAATCAAAGTCTTTACCGAGTAACTATAGACCTGTTAGTTTAACTTCTATAGTTGGGAAGATACTGGAGAGCTTAATAAAAGACTACATAGGTGAGTTCTTTCTGGAAAAAAATATTTTAAGCAAAAGACAGCATGGATTCATGAAAGACAGAAGTTGTCAGACAAACCTGATTACTTTTTATTTTTTTTTTTTAAATCAAAACAATATTTTATTGCCGTCAAACAAGAATGCACATGCACTTATTACAGTATCCATAGTAGATTATATAGCATTACAATTGATTTGTCCAGAATAGCAAAGTAATATGCATCAAATGGGTATAGTCATTGTAATACATCCCAAGAATGGCGGCATTTAATGAAAGAGAAAAGATAAAAGAAAATAATACATGACTTCCAATCTGTGCTTGTTCCCTCCTTTTCCCCCCTTCCCTGGGATTTCCATAAAGTATTATACGGTGGATAAACCTTGTACACTACTTAGGTTTATTATCGGGCTTACTAGGGTACCTAAATCCTCTTTGCTCATATGTGTCAAACATACTATGCCCTAAACCTAGGAGTTCATGCTCAAGACTTCCTGTTAGACTTACATCAGCAGCAATCTGTCTCTAGCCAGTTGTACCGGGGCTACTGAGGTATTAGATAGTCAGTTTTGCCATATAAGATCAAACTTTTGAGATGCATTGCGGTGACGGTAAGTCAGCTGTTCTCTAAGGGGGGTGTTGTTGACGCAATGTATCCATTGGGCTTTAGTAGGCGAGGAATGCGATATCCATAATCTTGCTATCAACTTCCTGGCTAGATATAGCAGTCTTGTGATCATGTAGTATATGCCTCTAGGGAACATCTCCTCATCTACAGTATAGCTCCCAACAGGCACACCAGTGGGGTAAAGGGGACAGGAAGTTGAGCTACTTCAGTAATGGTTTGAATGACCTCAGCCCAGTATCTTGCCAGTTTGGGGCATCTCCAGGTCATATGTATAAAGTCACCTGTGTGAGCTACACACTTTGGGCAGAGAGGAGTGTTTCTTCTGCCCCAAGCAAACAGTTTGACCGGAGTACGATATGACCTATGGAGGATGAAGAGTTGAGAACGTTTTTGGGAGGCAGAAACTGAGACTACTGGGAAGGATTTAATGCCATGTCCCACTACTCATCGTCTATCTCTCCTATGTCTGTGACCCATGAAAACCTGCATTTAAGTAAGGAGGGATTTTGGATGGTTGACATAAGGACAGAGTACATGTGGGAAATTAGACCCTTACGGTAAGTGGCCCATATAAGATTTTGTATCGTGGGGGAGGAGAATATAGAGAGGGGTGTCCCTTGCGCTTGTACTTGCAAGGCACGCCGAAGCTAAAGGTATTGATAAAATTGGCCATTAGTGAGCAAGAATTCATTACACAACTGTTCAAAAGTTTTTAAGGTGCCATTGGAGTATAGTTGATGGAGGAACCATATCCCCTGTTTCTTCCATAAGGAGAACCCCTGTAGCCTATTAACTTGTGCAAAATTGGGATTGTGCCATAGTGGAGTAAACTCCATCATACCAGAAATAGACAGTGCCTGTTTAGCTGTTTTCCACACTGTTTTAAGCAAGTCCCCTGTAGGTGAAGTGTGAGGTATGCCCGGGAGGTCCATTTCCAAGTGTGATATGGTCGGGAGCTCTGGAATAGTCCAGGACACCAACTGAGCAGCTGGATCCAACTTATCCTCAGCACCCCAGTCCGCGAACTGTTACAGCTGGGAGGCCAGGAAATACATCTTGGGGTGAGGGACCGCCAGACCACCCCGATCCTTACCATATTGGAGGGTATTTAGACTTATATGGGACTGCCCCCTTCTCCATATAAGATCCCGAAAATTGTGAATCTATACGTTTAAACCATTTGTTCAAAATCCAAATGGGTGTATTAGGAAAAATATATAATAGGTGCGAGGTCCACACCATCTTTATAAGGTTTACACGACCTATCACCAATAGCTGCCATTTGCACCAGCTATTACCTTTGAGTTTTTGTTTATTTAATAGGGGAGCTAAGTTACAGCGGTAGTAAACCCATCCATTTAACAGTTTAAAAAACAGGTATGTGCCGGAAATGTAACACTCCCATTGGTTGTGCGCTAAACCAAACTATCAAACCATCCAATGGCTGGTATCATAGCTGATCACATGTACAGCATCATGGCAGTTGTAGATTAAACAGAGGCCAAGATGGCAGCTTCCTTGGCTGAAAATGATAAGAGGGTTTACTACCACTTTAAGTGACAGATAGTCTGCTGGATCTTTAGACACCATTACCCCCAGGTACTTAAAGGAGTCCACTATGGCAATTTGTGCTGCCCTGTCTGGGAGAGGTGTCACAAGTGGGTCTAGCGGCATAAGCACCGATTTGGACCAGTTGATGGCAAATCCTGCGATACTGCTGAAATCTGAAATGAGTTTCATGACTGTGATTAACGAATCCCCGTGTCACCCAGATACAGTAGTGCGCCATCCGCATAAAGGGATACCTTATCTTCCATGCGCCCTTTGTGGAATCCAACTATAGATGGGTGATTACGAACGAGCATTGACAGAGGCTCCATTGTCATTGCAAACAGCAGCGGCAACAGTGGACACCCCTGCCGAGTGCCTCTATGTAAGGAAAAAGAGGAGGAAAGGGCATTATTTATTTTTAATCTAGCGCTTGGACCCGAGTAAAGGACTCTAATCCAATTAATATACCTGTCCCCTATTCCAAACCTAGACAGGATATCCAGCAGGTAGGGCCATTCAACACTATCAAATGCTTTTGCCACGTCTAAGGATAAGATGGCCCTACCTCCAGGATTATCCGCAGGAATCTGCAGATTTAAAAATTGATGTCTTATGTTATCTGTTGTGGACCGGGCAGGGATGAAACCCAATTGGTCTTGGTGAATACGTTTGCTAATAAATTTAGATAATCTATTGGCCAGTACTCTGGCAAGGAGTTTAACATCTGTATTCAACAGAGATGTGGGTCGATAGGAGTCTGGGATGAGTTTGTCTCTTCCTGGTTTGGGGAGCACCACTATTATGGCTTCCTGCATGGAATCGGGCAATTTGCCTGTGTCAGCTGCCTCCTGAAGGGCCTGAAGCAGTGGTGGGAGGAGAACATTCCCATATTTAAGGTAAACGTCTGCAGAAAGATTATCAGAACCTGGTGATTTATGCCTAGGGGCCATAGCTAAGGCTTCACTCGCTCCTCCAGTGTGAGAGGGGAGTCCAAGGCTGTATGTTCTCCCTCCGAAAACTGGGGGGAACGCACAGTCCCATAGTAGGTCCGTCAGTGCACCTGGAGGTGCATCTGACCTAGAGGCATACAAATCTGTATAAGAGTGTTGGAATGTACCCAATATATCCTCCCTAGTTGTGCAGATTGTTCCACTCTGGGACTTAATGGCAGTGATATTGCTATCTTCCTGTTGTGCTTTTGCTACCATGGCCAAGAGGTGTCCTGTATTCTCTCCCTCTTCAAAGTAATTTTGCTGAAGGAAATACCTTCTCTTCTCTGCCGCTGACATTACCAAGGGATTGGGCTTCTGTTCAATTAGCATAATTGACCAGGGTAGGGTTAGTAACATACGCTGCCTCTCTATTCTGTAAATCGGAGCGTACTGTGCCCTCCCATTCACGTGATCTCCACTTAATACCTGTCATTTCCCTTATGATGAGCCCCCCTAAGGTAGGCCTTCAGGGAGTCTCAGACAATGGCTCTGCTAGAGGAGTGTTTGTTGAATTGCAAATAGTCTCCCAAAACCTTAGAGACAGTATCTGCGACTGGGAACAGTGTCAACCAAAATGGGTTCACTCACCACAATGGGCGAAAGGGCTTTTCTGCTTGTCCAGGAATACCCAGAAGGGCGAGTGATCCGATAGCAGCCTGGGCTCATAGGCAGAGTCCACCACATATGGCAATAGGCCCTGATTTCCGAGTCCCATATCAATTCACGATAGCCCCCCATAAGTGGCTGAGTAACATTGGTATTGCGGGTACACCACATGTCCCTCAGACCCAATTCACTGACCAAGGCGGCAAATGGGGTTTTACTAGGTGTGTGGGAAATATTACTCTGCCAAGTCATCAATCTGTCTAGCTGGGTATCCTGGACATTATTAAAATCCCCCATAGCCAGTACAGGTATCCCAGGGTGCAATGCCATAAATCAAATCTCTTTAGCGGGTCTGAGGAAAAGGGCCGCTGACCAGGAGGGAAGCCCTAGGACTGGAACATGGCGAGACAAACAGTTCTATATTGAGATGCTCTACACTACTACTGCATGATCCTCTGAGGCCTCCCCCACTTTTTTCCATATATAGTTGGATACCAATTGGACATTTTATGTCCCCTGTGGACACGCTGCTCCCCCTCCCCGCTGTGGCGTGCATGGATTTGGGGTATCCTGGTGGACAGTTCAGTGAGTAGTCACAGATTAATACCTCTTGGGTGATCTAATTAAATTCCCTGAGGAAGCCTATACAGGCGAAACATGTAGGAATACTTATAGATCACTACGCCTTACCACCAGAATGTACTATAATGAAAAGCAAACCAATGTACATGGATTGTTTTTAATTATGCAAATTTATGTCATTTTATCTTTGTAACAATAAAAATCGTTTGGTTTTACTATACAATAACCTTTTTGTTTGACTACTGTTTGGCACCGTGATAATCCCACAATCCTCTACACCCAAATTTGACCACTACGGGATGAGGTGCCGGATTCTCCTGTGCACCCAACCAATACTATTATCACCAAAGGTAACAAGATAAATGAAAAAGTTATGAGCTGCTCAAAAACAGAAAAACATCCCCTAATATGCGGTATAGTGGGATGTGGTGGCTTTGGCTGCATTAGTATGTCTGTCTTTTGCAATCCATCGTATAACATCATCATAGTCACCTCAGGTCACAGTAAAGCAGCTCCATATTTTTCACAAAAAGCATAGGAAGACCATTGTCTCAACCGAATGATGACCTTGACTCAAAAGGAAAACCCCACAGTTTTGAGTTGTCACCAGAATAAAAATAGAGGGGAATTCTTCCAATGGGGTCACTTCCTACTGTGACAACTGTCTAAAAGCAGGTTTCCCTTATTTTTTTAGATATTTCTCTACGTTTCCTGTTAGTTGTAGAGAACAGAAATTGAAGGAAAATAGCCATAATGGGTCCCTATTCATTCATTTATTCAGAACCATTAGAGCCAGTTCACACCAGTGCGATGATGAACATTGCATGTGATTCACATCGCATTTCTGTGCAGATCACATGCGATGTCTGTGCAATTTGATTTCAGCCATACAAATCGCATTCGTAACAAAATGGTGCAGGACCCTTTTTTTGGTCCACACTGGAATCGGATCGCATGGGTGTTCACACTTATGCGATCTGATTCCTGCACCATTTCACAGTTAGCACTATGCGAACCAATTTGGACGTGTCATTAACTTTGTATTGATACCCGCTGCGTTTTGCAGATCTCAGTGTGAACTACTGTGCGATTCGGGTGCAATGCGGGAACCTGCACAAGATTCACAAGGTTTCCGCATCGCACCAGTGTGAACCGAGCCTTAGCCTTTCAAACATATTACCTGACATCTCTCCTTATTCCCTAACCCCATCTTCCAGAGTCTTTCATTTTATTTGTGCCACCGTGCACTTTCATACAACCACAGTCTTTCCAGTTCATTATTGACCTCAGTGTCCCCTAGTATCCAGTGTTTTGCAAGTCCTCATGCCCCCTTAGTCCAAATTAGTTGAATACCCCTAAATTTGTTGATGGTTAAACTAGGCATGAAGGAGAGGTATTTGGTGAAGTAGCCAACATAAACTAACCAAATAACCAACTGTTCCTTCAACATGGCACCTTGACTTAGGTCTGTTATTAGCATTATTATTATTATGCAGGATTTATATAGGTACAACAGTTTGAGCAGTGCTTTACAACATGAGGGCAGACAGTACAGTTACACTACAATTCAATACAGGATGAATCAGAGGGCCCTGCTCCTCAGAGCTTACAATCTAAGAGGGAGAGTCAAGCAACAGAAAAGGTAATAACTGTGGGTGATGAGCTGATGGAGAAAATAAAAATACAATTAGGTGGGGGCAGGATAGGCTTTTTTTGAAGAGAAGGATTATCAGGGATCATCTAAAAGCAAACAGAATAGGAGATAGTCGGACAGCTTGAGGTAGGAAATTCCATAGAAAGGGAGAGGCTCAGGAAAAGTCCTGGAGGTGAGCATGGGAGGAACTGACAAGGGAACTAGAGAACAGGAGGTCTGAATGATTAGAGAATGATTAGGTTTATATTTTGAGACTAAGACCCCATACACACTATACACCTTTTGTTGTCTGATTTCCTTCAGATTTACCAAAACCATGTAGTGCAAGGACCTGTCTGATTGCATACACATTGAAACCGTTAAGGTTTGACCTCATATTATATGGTTTTGGTAAATCTGAAGGAAAAAATCTACAGAAAATTGTATAGTGTGTATCTAGCCTAAGTTAGTGATGCAGCTGGGGGCAGAGTTGTGGATGGCTTTGTAAGTTGATAGTATTTTGAACTTAATTTGTTGGGCGAGCGGAAGACAGTGGAGGGATTGACAGAGAGGAGCAGCAGACACTGAACGGTTGGTAAGGTGAATGAGTCTGGCAGCAGCATTCATGATGGACTGAAGGGGGGTTAGTTTATGTAAAGGTAATCCAATGAGGAGGGAGTTGCAATAGTTGAGGCAAGAGATGACCAGGGAGTGAATTAGAAACTTAGTGGTGTCATTTGTTAGGAAGGAGCATATTTTGGACATGTTGTGTAGGTTCAGGCGGCAAGCTTTAGACAGGGGGCTGAAAGGATAGTTCAGAGTCCAGGATTATACCTAGGATTATACCTTGGCATGCAGGGGTGGGTTGATAGTTGAGCCATTGATCTTGACAGGGAAGTTAGGGGAAGAGGCATGTGGTGGAGAAAATATTATGAGCTCGGTTTTGGATAGATTGAGTTTGAGGAAGTGGTGTGACATCCCCGGTGATATGTCTGTTACTGAAGGAGTGAGCTGAGAGGTAGAGAGATAAATTTGGGTGTTATTAGCATAGAAATAGTATTGGAAGCCATGGGAGGCTATCAATTGATCTAGAATAGAAGAGGTCTAAGAACAGAACTTGTGGGACTCCAACAGAGAAAGGATTAGGAGAGGATGAAGTATAATTGTAAGTAACACTAAAGGTGCAGTTGGATAAGTGGGATGAGAACCAGTGAAGAGTACAGTCATGGTGACCAATGGCGTGGAGTTTTTGAGTAGGAGGGGGTGGTC
>BLSH010185650.1:0-16355 GCA_018402905.1 Glandirana rugosa
TGCTGCATGATGGGATGTGAATGGCTTTATAGTGTAACCGGATCCTGGAACTGGGCTTGGGGGCGGAGCCAGCCCATGCGTATATGCTGTCGTGCTTGTGTCAGGAAAAATAAATTAAACCACGCTCCCACAAAATAAATACATAAATAAAAAAATAAATGTGCAAAATAGCAAACGATTATCAAGTGCAAATATCATAACCAAAGTGCAGTGCTTTTAGAGTGACCGTGCAATCACAGTAAACCATCAAATAGCATATATAATACAATTTGGGATCAAAAATCATATGTAGTCCATAAACACAAGTCCAATGAAAAAATCAAGCAATGAAAAAATGGTAGCAGTTTATTCATGCAGATATACCAAATCCTGGAATCAAAGGTGCAAATTCCAACAGAGTGACTGAGGTGACAACAAACTCCACCTTCACCAATTTCACACCCTACTCACCAGAGAGAATTGATCCCTATGACAGAGATTAAATGTGCCAGATCAAAATCTCCAAATGGCCACATCAGCATACCAGGAACTAGGGACGAATCATCACTTCCTTCAGGATCCCGAGCAGATATGAGGGAAACAAAGGGAGGACTCCAATAGTGAAGAACGTCTCCAATGTTTTATTAAAAATTTAAAAACAAATAAAGTTCCAATGGTAAAACGAGGTAGCAGGGGACGCCAGGAGTTCCTGGAATGCTAATGTTGCCATTTGGAGATTTTGATCAGGCACATTTTATCTCTGTCATGGGGATGAATTCTCTCTGGTGAGTAGGGTATGAAATTGATTGAGTGGACAACAAACTCCACCTTTACCACTTTGTTGTAATTCACACCTTTGATTCCAGGATTTGGTACATCTGCATGAATGAACTGCTACCATTGTTTCATTGCTTTATGAAATCAACCCATTGGACTTGTGTTTATGAACTATATATGATTTTTGATCCCAAAGTGTGCTATATGTGCTATGTAATGGTTTACTGTGATTGCACGGTCTCTCTAAAAGCACTGCACTTTGGTTATGGTATTTGCACTTTATAATCATTTGCTATTTTGCACATTTATTCTTTTATTTATTTATTTATTTTGTGGAAGCGCGGTTTCATTTATTTATCCTATATTCTACATGACATTCTGTCTGTCACATGAGCAGCCCCACCAGAGTATTATACCCATTTGCGCAGGTATAGGAACTTTTTAGTTCCACTTGTGTGTTAGATTAAAGTTGACAGTAGATGGGCAGATGATTATCCAAGAAATTTGAGTGAGATTACACCTGTCATTCATTTATAATGCTGGTACCTGCTGCCTTTTTTGGTAGACCTGCTCCAGGAACCATTAGGTCGCTCAGAGATTTTTCAGAAAGTTTGATGGAAAGCTGAGGATTGGTGAAGAGGTTCATAAAATTGACACAGAAATGATGTCGACACATCTAGTACACCGTATATCTCCTAAACCGTGCAGGTTTGGGAGACATGCAGGGCACCTACAGGTAACCCTTATTATAGGCTTACCTGTAGGGTAAAGTGGTTGTCACAGGTTGACTACCACTTTAAATTACATTGTCCCTTCTCTTTCTGTATGTGGAATGATGGCACTGTAATTATTTTAAGTAAAAAAAAGTGTGTGCCTATCTACAGATATAATGAACTGTGACTAAACCGGCTCTAAGTCAACTCTCCTGAACTATGCAATAATCCATCATGCAATTACCTTTCAAGCTGATTGTCCAATCTTAAAGATCCCATGGTTTACACATAACAAATTTTGGCAGCCCAGCCCCCATACAGTTAGAACACACTGAGGGAACACAGTTAACCCTTAGAGCACCCCCTCCAGGTTAACCCCTTCACTGCCAATGGCATTTATACAGTAATCAAAGCATTTTCATAGCACTAATCGCTGTATAAATGCCAATGGTCCCCAAAAAAAAGTGTCAAAATAGACCGACATGTCCGCCGCAATATCGCAGTACCGCTAAAAATCGCAGATTGCCGCCATTACTAGTAAAAAATAAAAAAAAAACATAAATTGATTCTCATCATTCGTAAATGCAGCAACTTTTGCGCAAACCAATCAATGAACGCCGATTGCGATTTTTTTTTCACCAAAAATATGAGGAAGAAAATAAATCGGCCAAAACCGATGAAAAAAGTTTTTTTATATTTTTTTTTGGATTTTATTTTAGCAAAAAGTAAGAAATATTTTTTTTTTTTGCAAAATTGTTTCTCTTTTTTGTTTATAGCGGTGATCAAAAATGACGCAGAGTGGATCAAATACCACCAAAAGTAAACTCTATTTGTGGGAAAAAAAGGACGCAAATTTCGTTTGGGTACAACGTTGCACGCAGTGCAATCCAAAAATAGCAGAGGGATGTCTTTTTAAGCAAAACACGAATTTAGCACTGTGAATGAGCATTCGTGCTACTATACACAATTATAAACTAATAATGAGTCAGCTGCTGCAGTATGAAGTATAAAACACAATAATACTCAGACTCTAAACGATAGGTGTAAATACTGCGCAATCCGACCATAAAAATAAGTGGATAAATAGTAAAAGCAAATGTATATATAAATCCAGAAAAGCTATAACATGCAGAGTAAAAATCACATAAAATATATAAACGTGAGTATAAGTGAAACATCAAAGCTGTGTCCAGGATATAAAAGGCTAGTGTCAAAAGTGACAAATAAAAGTAGAGTCAAATATTCATAAAAAATGTTCATAAAAATGTGAATATAGATGGATGACCATCCATAGTGGATGTCCTTTTGCGAGTAAGTGACAGTGCAGTCTGTAGTTAAAAAATTAAATGATATTCCAAAGTGTCCTTGTGCCAACAAACAATGTGTAAAGGTGCATGGACCAATGCTTCAAACATGCAGATGAAGCCAGTCTGGGGTAGTCTTCACTCTATACTCCCAAACCGGTTATAGTGACAGTGCTGAAAACTCTGTGCTCACAGAACTCTCACCTTCAGCCTGTTTCAAAACAGCAATGGGTTAATCCTCCACTATTCAAGTTGTGTTGATGGATAATCCTCGACTCCCTGCCTGACACCTTCGTTCATCAGCTCTCTCTGCTAGTCAATATGTGGTGACAGTCGAACCTCCAGTGCCCTCCTCTGGTCGTCAGGATAAGAGTGCCCTCATATATAAAGATGAAAAAAGTGCCCCCATAGTGTAATATTTTTTAAAAACATGCCATTTATTGAAGAGACAAGTGGCTGGTTACATAAAATATTAAAATCACGCAGTAAAACCAATTGCATAAAAACGGTGCTCAACCGCTCCTCACTGTGTTTCCAGTGTCAATCTCGGTCCGGCCACGTCCTACGCGTTACGTCACGTCACGTGACTTCATCAGGGTACCTATCCTGGACACAGCTTTGATGTTTCACTTATACTCACGTTTATATATTTTATGTGATTTTTACTCTGCATGTTATAGTTTTTCTGGATTTATATTTACATTTGCTTTTACTATTTATCCACTTATTTTTATGGTCGGATTGCGCAGTATTTACACCCATCGTTTAGAGTCTGAGTATTAACGGATTTAGCACTGCCGCTCAATAACGCGCATTAATGCCAATGCAAAATGCAGATGAAATCGCGTTTTTAACCCCGATTTTTTCCTGGTGTCGGACCCGACGTTACAGCTCGTTTTTCAAAACGCCCGTGTAGCTGAGGCCTTACTGTGGTAAATACTATTAAAGATGCTTGTACAATAATATTAGTTACTATGTTCCTTTAATTTGCTGATATGGTGCTAATATGTGAGAAATATTTATTTCAGAATATATAACAGTCTGGATTATGTTGAAAACAAGGCTACTGTCTTCCATGCCAGCTTTCTAAAAACAAGCGCCAGATCTAAAGCTAACAATCCGATGGCCCTTGGACATTTTATCCTCCCCCCAGCTTGTCTTCATGAAGGTTGGTATACATGTGTGTAGATCATAAATATGTCTGGAAATATTATTCACGCTATCTTTATTTGTAACAGAAATCCGAAGAAAAATTGGCAGCTTTATCTGGGAGCAGGATGACACGCTACAGAAGAAGCAGGTCAGTACAGAATAAAAGAGAGAAGGAAAGGAAGAAACAGGAATGGAGGGAGGCAAAGAGAAAGAAGGATGGAGAGAGATAAAGAAAAAGAGGGATTGAGGGATGGATGGAGCGAGAGAGAGCTGTCTACCTCTCCCTGATGGCGGCCCTGCACACCTTGTAACAGGTGTCAGAGCACATCCTCTGCCTCCCAACCCTCAGAGCCTGCACTCATACACACCTTGAAAATCCTCATAGTGTCCATATTCACATATACAGTATATATATATATATATATATATATAAAATGGGGAACATCAGCGTCGCAGTAAAACAAGCTGCGACTGACAATTTAAAAAAGGAGGCAGGGAAAAAAAAAAAAAAAAAAGACGCAGCAAAAAAAAAGAAAAAAGTGTGTATACAGCACTAAATGTAAAACAAAGCGCTACACTGACACTACACTACACTCACTGAGCCCTGCTCTATCTCCAACTTCACACTGCAAAAGATTCCGTGGGAAAAAACTTTTTATAGTGTGGGGTGGGACTATAAGCACTGAGCCATTTCATCATGACTTTCTCCAATCAGGGCTCTCGCACTGCTCTTTGCCCTGATTGGGCAAAGCCTTGCACCAGGTGCATTGCTTCAGCCAATCCGGACTGTTACAATGCACTGTGCATCGCTTGGGGAGCGAACATCCCGCCAAGCGCCCTGCAAATTCAAACTGATGCGTGGCCCATACCGCTTGTCCATCACTACACCCTAGTAATTTCTAATCTGACATGCAGCCAGACCTCTAACTGCCGTAACTGCCCAATAGGTGCATAACCTGGCTCTGACTAGCTGATTAATGAACCCTAAGCTAAAGCTAGCTATAGAACCCTAGACCAGAAGGGACAGAGGTAACTGGAATAACAGGAGCTGCATATAAATAATATTGCAATAAACAGGTTCATCTACTTATATACCGAAAGTGGACCACTATACACATACAGTAACACAGATCTAGCTATCTGGCACTGTGCATATGACATAACAATAGGACAGAGACTCGTCTGTCACTAGGATTCAGAAATACACTCAAGAGGCTACGGGCAGCTGCAGTTAGGCTATTGAAACATAGGAATACTTGCATAATAGTCTCTGCTTCTGATCTGGGTGAAAATACAGCAGCAGTAGCAGCCCCTGTGTATAAGGCCATGTGGCTCAATTCTCTGTCTGTCTTTTCACTTCCTCCTTCTGGGTATTCAAAGTGTGCTGCTGATAATGAGAAGAGGAGAGCATGCTATGCGTAGCTACAACTTTCCTGAGAACACTGATGGGAATATGTGACAATGCTCAGCAGATAGCAATCTCTGGTTAGGGTAGTCATACCAGTGCAGGAAGTAGAGAAAACTGACGGGGTCAGCAAGTAGTTTAGATGTTTATTGCATGCTTTTTTTAAAAACAATAGCTAATATAACCTAAAATTATTATAGAGAGGCAATGCAGCATTTTTTTTATTTTGGATTTACAGACACTTTAAAGTAAACCTCTATGGAGGGGGATAAGAGGGTTATGGAAGCTGCCATTGCGGACCTTGCCTTCTGAAAATATTGGGTGCCTGGCTGTTTTGGACTTCATTATTTACTGATCCAGGAGAAGCAGATAAGAGTGATGTCAGATCTCCTGTCTTAATAATTTTTCCTGGTTCAGGACTCAAAAGGTAGAGAAGGCGATAAATCTGCATAAAAACCAGACATCTAGCATTTTCAGGTAATCTATGGCAGCTACCATAAAACTCTTTACAATTTAAACAGCCCAACTGTAATGCAATGTGCCATACAAAGTACATCAGATTTTTTCTTCCTGGCTTCACTGTTGGTATAGCCCCAGGCATTTATTCTGTGGTTGCAGTGATTTATACTACAGCTAAAATATATATGTTGGCTTTAGGATGTTAAAGCCGTGTGTGGTGCTGAAGAGAATGATCACAGGAATCCAGAATGTGATTTAAGGTAAGGAGCAACAGCTGATATAAACCAGTCATAAGAGAAATGTGAAGGATGCCATCGTTGACTTCCTTCTGAAAATGCTGCATGCCTGGCTCTTTTGCAGGCCCACTGTTTTCAGTACTTTTCAAATCACATACCTATAGCAAGTATGCAGATCGGAAAGAGCAGAGTGACAGAGACATGTGCTTATAGACATGTGCATGACGAAAAAATGAATTTCGTTTTGATTCATTAATCTAGGTATTTCATTTAGTTGAATTCAGTTGATTAGTTCAATTCGTATTAAGAAATTTTCGAATTCTCTTTGAATTTACTTGTGAAAAAACAAAAGAAAATCTTCATCAAATGATTACAATGACCCTTTAAATCACCTTTGGCTTAACAAAAACAGCATTATTTTGAAATGGAACTCTAATAACACACACAGTCTTTCATTTCAGAAGTATGTTTACAGTTCAAATTCGAAAGGAATGCAATGTAAAATTCGATTCCAATTTCAATTTGAATTTTGGAAATTCGGATGAATTTTTTTTCATTATTCGGAACATTCTATAAATTTTATTTACACTGTAATTCGGAGATCTGGATATATCCAAATCTCCGAATAATGAAAAATTTGTCCGAATATTAATTCGGAACAAAACGAACCGCACATGTCTATGTGCTTATAAGTCAGATGTTTCTCCTTTAACTGTCCAGTCACAGGCTGGGGTAGGGACAAGACTTGTACATGTTAGTTCACCTTTACAGAAAAAATATAAAGCTGAACTGACAGCGAACACCGTACTCACACCCCCCGGTCCCCACTGTACTTACCTCTGGGGATCCGGGGATACTGAGCTATCAGTGCTGACTCAGCCAGTCCAGCGAGAAGAGAAATCCCCTCTCTTCTCTGCGTAGCACTTCTGGAATGGATCAGAGTGGTTCTGATTGGTCAGTTCTGTCACAGAGAATCACTCTGATCCATTTGTTGCTTCTGATTGACTTAGGCAGCATTTCTCCTTCATAGACCTATGTAGAATATGACAATTCCATTTTCTGCTATTGTGTAGGAATGAGGACTTGAGGTCTGATAATGGAACCTCCGATGATGAGATATGCCATACCTTTCAGAATTTTCCTGGAAAGAATATGCACACAGGTAAACTACTTAAAGTATTCCATTTCATCAAAAATGAATGTTGATTACTAGGTTAAAGCAATTTTCTAAATATTTTGCTTATGTTAATATCTGCATTTTTGTTGATAGAAATTATTATTTTTTTCAACAATATTTCTTTATTGGAAATTAGTATAACAGGGACATGAGATACAGCAAAGAAGAAAAAACACAGAAAAGAATTGAATGGGTATAGTGCAATTGTCTCCAAATGTTCTATACAAAGGGTCTCTATACTGTCCTTCAGACTTTAGGGAGGACAGACTGTGGCCATGGGGAGTAGAAAATGTACCAGCATCGCTTGGAGTAAACAATGGCTCATTTTTGGTGTCAGTGAGAGGAATTGTGCCCTACCAGTTGTGTCATTGGGAGGAATTGTGTCCCATTGTTGGGGTCATTGGCCCCATTTTTATGTAATTGGGAGGAACTGTGCCCCATCATTGGTGTGAATTGTGTCCCATCTTTGGTGTCATTGGAAGGAATGGCCCCCATCATTGGTGTCATTGAGCCCCATTGTTGGTGTCATTGGGAGGAAATATGCCCCTTCAATGGTGTCAGGGAATGAAATAGTGCCCCAAGGGACAAATAAAAGCAAGCAAAGGGCCACATCTGGCCCCCGGGCAGCAGATTGGAGACCAACGGTATAGTGTTATAATAAAGGATGAATTAGGAATGCAATAATACAATGCACTTGACATCAGTGTTGTAAAGGACATCATCTTTTCCACATGGGGAAGCAAAGAGGAGAGGAAGGCAATGAGGGAAGAAGAGAAAAAGGGGGGTGGGGGCAAAGTATCGTTGGTAGGAGAGGAAAAAAAAAAAAAAAGGGTGAAAAACATTACATCCAGTCTACTAACAGGGTAAGATATAGTAACAGTTGTCAAGGACCAACTGTACAGTTGGGATTATACAACCATAAGGACCAAAGCTTAAGAAATTTCAGCTTGGATACATTTTTAATGGCTAATATTTTTTTTCAATTTCACACTGGTGATTCAGTGTGGAAAGAGTATCTCTAATAATGGGAGCATCCATGGTGTTCCACGGTTTGGCAATGTTAAATTTAGCCACAAGGAGTAAGTGGACCAGCAATACTGTCACAGTCAGGGGCCAGGCTAACCAGTAGCTATAGCAGTAGAGAGGCTCCCATCGACCAGCAGGATGGGTATACAAGCAGGTCACCCTGATGAACAATGCAGGCTCACTCATGGTTCGGGGTGTAAAGACTAACGGGTACTCACCAGAGCTCCTGATGGTGGAGATTTGCTATCAGGTATCAGGTTGCAGTCCTCAGGATCACCCAACCAGGAAGTGCGCAAACGGGAGTCCAGTAGCAGATATAGCAGGTAGGGAGCAAGCAGAAATGTAGTCAATAAACAAGCCAAAGGTCTGTAACAAGTGGTTGCAGGCTGGGACCAAGCAGAAATATAGTCATTGAACTAGCCAAAGGTCAGTAACAAGTGGTAGCGAATATATGGACGGCAACAGGAATGGCAAGAATGAGATATTGGCTGGAGAGAACAAGAAGTGCAAAGGCCTGCCTTAAATAGGAAGTTAATGGGAGGAACAAAGGGTTCAAGTTTCAAGAGAAACAAGGCAAGGTTGTCTAAGGAATCAAACAGGGAGCTGTCCAGCATCTCAGGTGGCTTGGCAAGAAAAGAAACTGCCAGACACAGCAGAGGTTGTAGGTTTAGAATTGAGTCCTGACAGCTACTCTTGTGTTTGCAGAAAAATGTTCATGGCTGACATGAAGCAATGCTACGGAAGGATGATGTGATATTTTTGTGCCTAGGAGTTTAGAGTGAAGATGAATAAATCCTTATTCCAATTGAACTGGAGTGATTTACCTTCAGAGAACACATGCAGTAGGGAACCAATTTCCCCAATTATTCTCCAACATAGGAAGAGATGTGATAGATGAAATTTGGAGAGGTTGGAAGGGATGAGATACCAGCAAAGGCTATTCTGCTGCAGTTCCCAGTGTTGGGTGCATTGAGAATATTTATAGGTGGTGGTAAGTGCTTTTCCCCAGGTGGACTCGGAGAACAAGTTACCGAATTCTGATTCCCACTTGTACATAATACTAGTTTTAGAGAGACGGCAGTACCATTTAGTAAGTTGTAAACATGAATATGCTCATATACTTTAAACTCCCAAGCAATTGTATATTTTCTGAAAGCAGAGACCCTAGAGAATAAAATAGTGCATTTTTCATTTTTTCTTTACAAAAGGATTTATTAGCAGGAATAGAACAAATTGTACATGCAAAATGCAATGGAATATTTTGTGAAGTACAAATACACTATATTGCCAAAAGTATTGAGACACCTGCCTTTACACGCACATGAACTTTAATGGCATCCCAGTCTTAGTCCGTAGAGTTCAACAATGAGTTGGCCCACCCTTTGCAGCTACAACAGCTTCAACTCTTTTGGGATAGCTGTCCACAAGATCTAGGAGTGTGTCTATGGGAATGTTTGACCATTCTTCTAGAAGCGCATTTGTGCAGTCATGCACTGATGTGGACGAGAAGGTCTGGCTCGCAGTCTCTGCTCTAATTCATCCCAAAGGTGTTCTATCGGGTTGAGGTCAGGACTCTGTGCAGACCAGTCAAGTTCCTCCACCCCAAACTCGCTCATCCATGTCATTATGGACCTTTCTTTGTGCACTGGTGCGCAGTCATGTTGGAACATGAAGGGGCCATCCCCAAACTGTTCCCACAAAGTTGGGAGCATGAAATTGTCCAAAATGTCTTGGTATGCTGACGCCTTAAGAGCTCCCTTCACAGGAACTACCAAGCCCAACCCCTGAAAAACAACCCCACACTATGATCCCCCCTCCACCAAACCATACACTTGGCACAATGCAGTCAGGCAAGTACTGTTCTCTTGGCAACCGCCAAACCCAGACACGTCCATTGGATTGCCAGACAAAGAAGCCTGACTCGTCACTCCAAAGAACACGTCTCCACTGCTTTAGAGCCCAGTGTTGGCGTGCTTTACACCACTGCATCCAACACTTTGCATTACTGATTTTAACATGTAAGCAAAAAGTGTCAGACATAGGTTTAGTCTTTAAGTGGTTAAACCTCATTTACAGACCGAAGTTCATCCCTTTGAACTAAAAGAACATATCTCTGCCTACGCAATGTTGTGATAAATGTGTCAGGGTGCCTGGATTTTTTTTTGTCAGCTGTCAGAAGGGAGCAGAGAACTTTCTGCACTGAATTTGGAAATGCTGTTTTAAGATCGTGAGGAGGGCTGAATCACGATCTTGATTCTTTAATGACTAATCGTGCAGCTCTACTACGCACTGTTCTGCTAATCTGGAGATCACACAAAGTTTGGAGGTTTGTAGCTATTGACTCTGCAGACAGTATGCGACTTCTGTGCGCACCCAGCATGCGCTGATCATTTTTCATGGCTGAGTTGCTGTTGTTCCCAGTTGCCCATGGAATACTTAGTAGCAAGGAAATTTCACAGATTGACTTGCACAGGTGGCAACCTATCACGGTACCATGCTTGAATTCACTGAGCTGAGAGCAACCCATTCTTTCACAAATGTTTGTAGAAGCAGTCTGCATGTCTAAGTGATAGATTTTATACATCTGGGGCCATGGAGGTGATTGGAACACTTGAATCCAATGATTTGGAGGGGTGCCCAAATACTTTTGGCAATAAAGTGTAGATAGGGTTGACCAAAAAATATAAAGATGAATAGGCACAATGATAACATTTGTAGCCTATAGATCTCATCAATCAGGATGTACAACTTATCGAGCAGGAGATGTTCATAAAATTAGCTTATGTAAATAACAGCGAGCTAGGAAATATTAATAAGGTAGAGTAAAGGGGGGGGGGGGGGGGTAGCGAAGGAAAGGTAAGGAATCCCAGGGGGGCTATCCAGCTGAATCATAATGATATGGCAATTTCACTTTTTTCTGTTCCAAATATTTTTATTGAAAGTTTCCTGAAGAATAATAATTGAACATTACAAAGTAGGGTGACAAACAATCCTTGCCATATTGGGCAGCACAGTGGTGTAGTGGATAGAACTTTTGCCTACCAGCAAAAGGGCCGCAGGTTCGAATCCCAACCATGACACTACCTGCCTGGAGTTTGCATGTTCTCTCTGTGCCCGCATGGGTTTACTCGGAGTACTCCTTTTTCCTCCCACACTCCAAAGACATGCTGGTAGGTTAATTGGATTCTGTCTAAAATTGCCCCTAGTATGTGTATGTATGCATGTGAGTTAGGGACCTTAGATTGTAAGCTCCTTGAGGGTAGGGACTGATGTGAATGTACAATGTATATGTAAAGCGCTGCGTAAATTGACGGCGCTATATAAGTACCTAAAATAAATAAATACTCTGTTTAACAACATAAGTACACAGGAAATAAAAAGGGAAGTGAAGTTTGGGGGAGTGGGAAACAAAATAGGAGCACCGCTAATAGGAAAAAATAGGATTTTTTGACTTACCGTAAAATCCTTTTCTCTGAGTTCATTGATGGAAGCAGCATCTCTATTCATGACATGTGGGTTATGCCACCTTTCACTAGGAGTGGACTAGGCAGAACACAGTTCAGCTAAAAGCAGACACAGCCCCTCCCAGAGGGCAGTCCTCACTTGGTATAACCCCTCCACCCTGCTAAGCAACTCAGTTCGTAACAAGCAGTACAAACTCAAGAAAAGAGGGGTGGGTGCTGCGTCCGTCAATGAACTCCGAGAAAAGGATTTTACGGTAAGTCAAAAAATCCTATTTTCTCTTTTGTTCATTGATGGACGCAGCATCTCTATTCATGACATGTGGGGACATCCCAAAGCAGTGTCAAAAACGAGGGGTGGGTATCGCAACAACAAACTGTACCCAACAGAAGAGCGCTCCGTGAGGGGCCAGACGCGCCTCACACCGCCGCCATGCAAAACTTTGCGGCCAAAAGCAGCATCCGAGGATGCTGAAATATAAACTTTGTAAAACTTTGAAAAGGTGTGCACAGAGGTCCAAGTAGCCGCCTTGCACACTTGAGATTCCGACGCCTGATGTCGGAAAGCCCAGGAGCTGCTAAATTGCCCTGGTAGAGTGAGCCATGACCGGAAAAGGGGGCTCCAGACCCCGAACAGTATACGCACGGGTCCCCATCTGTCTAATCCAGCGAGAAATAGTGGCTGATGAGGCCGCCAAACCCTTGCGTTGGCCATCCACCGCGACAAAGAGCGCATCCGACCTCCGAAAGGGGACACAGCGAAGGAACGACAACGTCCTCATTGATGTGAAAAGAAGAGACCACCTTCGGTAAAAAGGAAGGTGAAGGGCGCAAAACTGCCTCAACCCTATGTAGGACCAGATACGAAGACCTACAGGACAGAGCCGCCAGCTCAGACTCCCGTCTGGCCACCAGGAAAGCCACTTTCTGCGAAATCAGCTGCAATGAGATTTCCCTGATATTTTCAAAGGGCGGCTTCTGAAGCACAGAGAGGACCAAGTTCAGGTCCCTGGGGGGCGACATGACAAACCCCTTGTACAAAAGGTACGAATCAAGGAATGCGTCGCCAAGGGACGCTGAAAAAGGTTCGCCAGGGCAGAAACCTGCCCCTTGAGAGTGCTCAACGCCAGCTTGTGGTCTAGACCTTGTTGAAGGAAGGCCAGTGCCCGAGCCACTGAAAAAGAACGGGGGTTCCACCCTCCCACCTCGCACCAGGAAATGTAAGCCTTCCAGGTGTGGTAGTATATCTTGCGTGAAGTGGACTTAAGCGCCTTGAGCATGGTTGGAATCACTGATTCTGAGACCCCCCGATCCCTTAACACCTGGGATTCAATAGCCAGGCCGTTAAAGCCAGCGAGGGTAAAGCAGGGTGCAAGATGGGGCCCTGGGACAGCAGATCCTCGCGAAGCGGGAGTCGCCAGGGAACATCCACCATCATCCGCACCCCGTCGGTGTACCAGGGACGCCAAGGCCAATCCGGCACTACCAGAATGGTTGGGAGCCCCTCTGCCTCTATTCTGCACAACAGGCGCAGAAGCAGCTTAAGAGGGGAGAAGCATAAAGGAGCCGATACTGGGACCACGGAGCCACGATGACGCCGCGTCTGCCAACGGATCCCTTGTTCTGCTCACAAAGGTCTGCACTCTCTGATTGAGCCGGGACGCTAGCAGGTCCACGTCTGGTGTGCCCCACTTTAGACAGATCTGGCGGAACACGTCCGGGTGCAGGGACCACTCTCCCTGATCCAGCCTCTGGCGACTGAGGTAGTCAGCCTGCCAATTTACGACGCCCAAAATGTACATGGCAGAGATTGCCGGCACGTGAAGTTCTGCCCACCTCAGAATGTGAGCCACTTCCGACGAGGCGTTTTCTGACTGAACTCGGACAGGCCGACCTCGCAAACTCCCCAGCCAGTGGGAGAGACAAAGCCTGATGGCCCCAAGTTCCAGCACATTGATCGGGAGACGAGACTCCTCCGGAGACCAGCGACCCTGGGCCAACGACAGCCCCAGGACCCCTCCCCAGTCGATTAGACTGGCGTCCGTAGTGACCACTGTCCATTCCAAGGGGGGAAACGACTTCCCCAGCCTCAGGGCCGGGGCCCACAGCCACCAGGCGGGGGAGGACCGGGTCTGGCGATCCAACCTGATCACCTGATCCAGGGACAAAGATGCTTGTCCCACCACAGCAGAATTGCCTGCTGCAGGGACCAGGTGTGACTCTGGGCATACGGGACCGCCTCAAAGGTGGACACCATGAGCCCCAACGCCTTTATGCAAAACCTTAGGGAGGACCACCACTGCGATAGCAGGGCCCTCTCCGCCACTTGAAGCGTCAGCAGCTTGGCCAGAGGAAGAAACACTTTCACCTTCTCCGTATCCAAGATCAAGCCCAGATACTCCAAACGGTGCAACGGGGTCAGCACCGACTTCGAGAGATTGATCACCCAGCCAAACTCCTGCAGGGAGCTCAGGGTGAATGGCACATTGTCCCTCAGAGCCGACTCCGCCCGAAGGAGAAGGTCGTCAAGATATGCCACCACCGCTATACCCCTCTGCCGCAGCAGGGCCAAAACCAGAGCCAAGAGCTTGGTGAACACCCGGGAAGCGGAGGCCAGACCAAACAGGAGGGACACAAACTGGTAGTGGAGATCCCCCACCGCAAAGCGCATGAAGCGCTGGTGCCGAGCGCATACGGGGACGTGCAAGTACGTGTCCTTGATGTCCAAAGAGGCCAAGAAGGCTCCTGGACGTAACCACCTCGCGCACCCAGAGATCCGAAATGCGGGAGGTTCATTGGTCCGCGAACCCCAAGAGATGTCCCCCCACCCGAGCAACGGGCGGAGGAGGGCTTCTCCTCCGACTTCTCTGGCTTATGCTGCCAGGGATGTTTTTGACCCCCCGCAGCGGCCTTGGTGGGCTGAGAGCCCTTACGCGCCGCACGAAAAAACTTTTTCTGAGTGGAAAAAGAGGGGCCCGGCTTACGTCGGGGCTCCTTACCCCATCTGGGCTCTGGGAATAAAGTGCTCTTCCCCCCGTGAGATCTTTAATGATCTCATCCAGGGAAGCCCCAAAAAGCCGACCACCCTGGTATGGCAGGTCTGCCAGGCCCTTCTTTGACGCCAAAGCAAGCGCCTAATAATGACTGCAAAGACAGACAGCTTCGAGAGCATGGGGGCCATGTCCAATGCCGCATCGTAGAGATACCTAAGGCCCTGGGCCAGCTGATCTGCCAGCTGCACCGATTCAGGAGGAACCTGAAGGCTGCCCAAATCCCGATTGCAGAATGGTCGCCCATTCTGTAAGCGCCTGCGCCACCAGCGCCGAGGCCAGTCGCATGGCCGACCCCACCACAACGAACATAGCCTTGGACACCGCCTAGGTACGCCTATCAGCCGGGTCCTTAAAAGATGGAGATCCCTCCATCGGAATAGTGGTCGCCATGTTCAGGCGAGCCACCGGCGGGTCCACTGTAGGAGACACCCAATTCTGTAACAGGGCGTCCTCAAAGGGGTAGCGCACAGAAAAACGCTTGGGCATGGCGAATGAACTCTGAGGCCGTTACCATTCCTTATACATAAACTGATCAAAATACAGCAAATAGGGGAACACCTTAGGGGCCCGGGGCCGGTTTTTGCGACCCAAAAGCGTACACCGCCTCCTGCGCTGATCCAACCGGCCCCAGCTGCAGCGTCTCACGGACCGCTGAAACCAAAGAGCCCACCAGCGCCTTCCCGTGAGCCACAGTGGCCCCCGAGGACTCCTCCTCACCATCAGAGGGGTCCCCGAGCTCACCATCCGACAGCTCAAGGGGGGTCCCCATCACGGTGGAGCCCCCCTCCTGTTCCAATTCCTCCTCAGATGATAGGGGAGGGAGTGGTCTTTTCTTCACCCCCCTGCGGTCACGGATCAGCTCCACCTGGGAGAAAAAATCCTCCAGGATCGCAGTCAATTTGTCAAAAGGGACCACAGGTCCCAGCGTGCCCGGAGCCCCACCGGAGACCTCTGACGCGGAAGTGCCTGCTTCAGCCGCCATTGCGCCACCCACCCGGACACACCACCACCTGCAGAGGCCTGTGTACCGGGACCAGGCGCCCCCACCACCCCAAAAAGGCCGCCGCACAGGGTCCCAAGGGCATCCAGGAGGACTCACCACACCGCCCGCTTCCTACCCCGGAAGAGTGCTGCCACTGCTGCTGCCTCATGCCGCCCCGCTGCCACTGTGACCCCCACGGGCTGAATGCGTTCCGTGTACCGGCCAACCAGGTGGCCAACCAGGTACCAGGACGCGGCAGACCATGCAAACATGGCTGCCGTGTCCACTAGAGGCCGAACCGCGCTGTCGGCCACCACAAAATGGGGCCGCGACTACAGCACGCGGCCAGGTACAAAAAAATGATGGCCGGTTCGTCGAAAAATGACGCAGACCGCTGCTGCGAGTGGCCGATGGCGTCTCAGGCTCGAGCAGACACCCCCCCCCCCCGAGGGGGGGGAATGCAGCTGGGGAGGCGAACAGCACAGCCCCGGAGATAGATGAGGAAGGGGGTGGAGGGTGGGAGACAGACCTGCCACCCCGCTACTCCGGGGGAGCTGCCGGCCATGCGACACCTGTGACACGAGCCCGAGGACCCGGTCCTAAGTACGCTGGTGGGACGTTTAACCCGCCG
>BLSH010185650.1:30641-41519 GCA_018402905.1 Glandirana rugosa
GGACACATGACCGACCGATGTTATGGACACATGACTATTATGGACAGATGACCGACCGACGTTATGGACACATGACCGACCGACATTATGGACACATGACCGACGTATGACACAATGACCGACGTTATATGGGGTGGACACTACGGTCTCCGCCGAGAGATTAATCCGTTTAATCCGCCAGCGGAATCCGGAGCGTGAGTGTCCCCGGAGCGCCGGCGGATCAAACGGCATAATTTCTAAGCGGACGGGACGGCAGTCGAATAACGGCTCACGGCAAGTGACTATACTCACTCTTCTAACGGCACACTAGGGGAGGAGGAAGCAGCTCTCTCCTGACTGGCTGTGCGGGCTGCAGGGGGAGGGGTCAGCAGTGGCTCTGATGAGCTCAGCTGAGCGTCTCTCTGGCTGTGAAGCGGAGCACTCACTGAGCTCCGATCACACGGCAATCTTCTCACTCATATCAGTGAACGGCACTCGGCAATAAGCTGACGGCAGGGCAGGCGAATCTTTAATACGGCAAACTAGGCGGCCGCGAGGCCCCTGTGAGTGCGAGGCCTAAGGCGACCGCCTAATTTGCCTAATTAGAGAGCCGCCTCTGGCATCACAGGTGGGGTATATTGCAGCCAGTAACACAGTATGCAGCCAGTACACAGGTATTACAGCCAGCCAGTACACAGGTATTGCAGCCAGCCAGTAGACAGGTATTATCAGTACACAGGTATTGTAGCCAGCCAGTACACAGGTATTGTCAGTACACAGGTATTGCAGCCAGCCAGTTCACAGGTATTGCAGCCAGCCAGTACACAGGTATTGTAGCCAGCCAGTACACAGGTATTGTCAGTACACAGGTATTGCAGCCAGCCAGTACACAGTTATTGCCAGTACATTTGTATTGCCGCCAGCCAGTACAGTTATTGCCAGTACACAGGTATTGCCGCCAGCCAGTACACAGGTATTGCCGCCAGCCAGTGCACAGGTATTGTCAGCACACAGGTATGCAGAGCCCAGCAGCACAGCAGTTAGCAGAGGGACTCGTCGTCAGGCCGTTCTCTCTCCCTCGGTCGGCGGGATCACAGGCATGAGTGTGTGCAGTCCAAGCACCAGCTGCCAGTCCCGCCTCCCGCCCTGCTCCTGATCAATCAGTCACTGTCTGGAGGACAGTGACTGGAGGCCAGAGCCAATCAGTGAATAGATGTGCGCTTGGCTGGCGCACATCTATACACTTTAATGGCTGACCAATGGGCTTTGGGAATTGCTGTCAGCTGACAGCAAATCTCCCAAAAAAAAGCCAGGCAGCCATATACTGGCGCACTCGATTTTTTTTTTTTTTTAGAAGGATCAGCAGGGGAGGACAGCGCACTAGCGCCCTCTATGGAGGAGCCGCCACTGGTACATAATCTGAACAAACAGAAAGTGAATGTTAAAACAAGCCTTCACCTACCTCTATAGCTGTAGGCACTGTGGAGTAATGTTTCCTCAAGGTTTACAGCAGAAACGCTTAAAAATGTTTGAAAGCTTCAAGGCTTAAAAGGTAAAAAACCTTCTGTGCTCAGCCAAAAGTATGACATGTTTGTTTTTTGTTTTTTTAATTAATCTCTAGGTTGGAGACCCAGTGGATATATAAGGCTAAGACTTAAAACCCGCTGGGTATGAACATTGAATGGGACGTCAATTGTTTTCTTAATAATGCTTAGTGGGTTAATAAGATGATCTTTCTTCTTGCCTCTGTTATGTTTTTTTTTAAATTGGCCAATTGAATTGTATTTTATGTATTATTATGGTAGTTAATCACAAGATGGTTTCAATGTTCGACTCCTGCAAAGTATTTTTACATATGATGTCACCATGTTACTTACGTTTTGACATCTTATCTTTTTTAATTTTTATTTATTTTCATTTATCACTTAAGTGTGTGTTCTCTCTTTTTGGGATCTTTTGCTTAGGCCGCTCATGATAGTATTAAGTATCTTCAAGCCGGGGTTGGACCGGACTGTGATAAGGCTGGGATATTATATCCGTTTAGAATGACCTCTCACTTGGGGGTACCTCCGTTGTTAGGAATGTTTGTTTATGTCCCGGCGTTAGTTCCGATATGGGGAACGCATGTGCTTCTCGCCAGTGTCACTTTTAGTGGGACAAATTTCTGCCGCCTGGGTGTATAAATATTGTCTCCTTGTGTGTAGATTCCAGGCCACGCCCCTGACGACATCACCCGTATGACGAAACGCATTGGGAGGAGCCTGGAATCACACGGAGTCGTCGATCACTGGACGCGGCAGCCATCTTTTAGGTTAGGAACGCTGGTCATTCCTTCAGTGTATGGGCTTGTCTTATTGTCTTCAAATTACTGGAGAGACTGTTGGTACCTCGATCTCCACGGCTTATTACAACTCCGGATCATCTGCAAACTGCCCGTGGGCGTATTGGACCTCTGTGATGGGGGTCATATGCGTTTGGTAATGGGCAGTGTGTGAGGGTGCTGGTGGAGGCTTGTCCATTCTGTCACTTTTCGGAGGGGGTTTCCTTTCACCCTTTCTATGCGTGGTGCACTTTGAAAGATGGTTACGTACGTCACTTCATATGATTTTTCCTTCTACATGTTCTCTACTGGTGAATTATCCCTAATTGCCTATTGAGTCCTACAGTCTATTGGGGTTGATCTACCTGGCCCCTTTTCTTCTGTGGTTTGCTGATCTTCCACTACGTGAAAGGCTTGGTGGACCTCTGTAATGGGGGGTCAAAGTTAGTCGGTAAGAGGCAGTACAGTAGGTTGCTAACAGTGTGTTCTGCAATCATGGATTTTTGACTTTTCTACTACAGCGCTGCACATTTCTCTCCAATTGTATTTTTATTGTTAAAGTTCTACAATACTGTGCTGGCAGCTGTTTTCTATTATTAGTTGAGTTCACATATCTAGCGCAGCAATCTCTACCCAAAAATATAATATATTGCAGGTTACCGATCATTAGATGTGGTGGCTGCATTAGGTTTCTTTTTTAGGCTTTTTTTCCCCTCTATTTTCACCAAGTGATCTGGCCAGTAACGCAGCTCCTATATTAGAGTGCCCCCACTCTGAAGAAGCACAGAGGACACATTTGGACAACAGTATTGTCAGTCTAGGGGGAGGGGAGCATTACTAGTAGGTTTAGATTAACAAACAAATTGAAGCCAAACTTCTATTAACATTTTATAAGCAGTTACAGCAAACAATTGTGTTCCTTTTGGGTTAAAGGTTTTACATAAATAAATCTAAGCTGATCGTTGTAAGCACCCCTGTCAGTGTTATATGGTTTGTCTCATTCCTATAAACGATACATCTATCAGAGAGCTTGTTCTTTTGAAAAACAACAGACTTAGTGGCTTGATCACCTAAAAATAGAAGAAAGAAATCCTATAAAAGAAAATGAATGTAGACACTACATCTAAGTATTGGTAAGCTACAATATAATAAATAAAAGAAAAGAAGGGAGGGAGGCGCACCTAAGTGTAGTATTAAAAGTGTTTAATTCACACGCATAAAAGAATACACTTACAGGAAGCGTAGTTAAAAAGGCATGTCAGTCATGGTGATCATTGTCCAGCGGCAGGGATCGGCAAGGTGTCCGCTCCCGGACACCAGTGTCCTCCAGCACTGTCTGTAGTGTCCGCAGCTGGCGCAGACTTGTTTTTTAAATTATCTTTCCTCATAGGCTGTTAGACTCGGCCGGAGCACGTGGCACCGCCCACTCATCCTCCTAGATTCTCCTGCAGTGCAGTGCGCACTGCGGAGTGATCTCAGACTCTGAGGGAGGCGGGGCTGGACCTTTTGAGAGGAGAGAGACCTGTGGAGTGTGGCAAGCAGCGCGGCGCTGAGAGTGGGACTCAGGAGAAGAACAGGAACAGGACAGGAGGAGCGGAGGTGCTGCTGAGCCGCCCTAAGAGACTGTGTGTGACTGTGGAGCAGTGCCAGCCCAGTAAGTAAGTCTTCATCACTGGAGTGGACTAGCAGTAGCACTAGCACCTGAGTCCTGACGGGACTGACCTCAGCAGTGTGACATTCTTTTACAGGGAGGGACTGGACTGGGTCTGGGGTGGTCTGGACTGCCTGGCAGGACTGGGGCTGGGCCTAGCATTCTGCAATCACCCATGTGTTCATAAATGAGTTCATCACCAGTTCAACAAGCAATGGAATAGAATTCCTGTTACTGACATCAAAACAGGGCACTATTCCTCCCACATGCCAATGATGGGGCACTATTCCTCCCACATGCCAATGATGGGGCACTATTCCTCCCACATGCCAATGATGGGGCATTATTCCTCCCACATGCCAATGATGGGGCACTATTCCTCCCACTGACACCAATGATGGGACACTATTCCTTTCACTGACACCAATGATGGGACGCTATTCCTTCCACTGACACCAATGATGGGACGCTATTCCTCCCACTGACACCAATGATGGGACACTATTCCTCCCACTGACACCAATGATGGGGCACTATTCCTCCCACTGATACCAATGATGGGACACTATTCCTCCCACTGACACCAATGATGGGACACTATTCCTCCCACTGATACCAATGATGGGACACTATTCCTCCCACTGAAGCTAATGATTGGGCAGTATTCCTTCCACTGACACCAATGATGGGGGCACTATTCCTCCCACATTCCAATGATGGGGCACGATTCCTCCCACTGACGCCAATGATAGGGCACTATTACTCCCACTGATGCCAATGGTGGGGCACTATTCCTCCCACATGCCAATGATGGGGCACTATTCCTCCCACTGACACCAATGATGGGGGCACTATTCCTCCCACTGATACCAATGATGGGGCACTATTCCTCACACTGATATCAATGATGGGGCACTATTCCTCACACTGATACCAATGATGGGGCACTATTCCTCCCACTGATACCAATGATGGGGGCACTATTCCTCTCACTGATACCAATGATGGGGCACTATTCTTCCCACTGATACCAATGATGGGGGCACTATTCCTATCACTGATACCAATGATGGGGCACTATTCCTCCCATTGATACCAATGATGGGGACACTATTCCTCTCACTGATACCAATGATGGGGCACTATTCTTCCCACTGACACAATTTATAATCCTATACCACAAGCCGTATTTATATAAATGGTATTTTTAACATATTTGTACTTGTAGAACTAGGCCAGAGTGTAGACAGTGTTTTTTGAAAGTTTTAATTTGAAATGTATTTTGGTGTCCTTCACGAAGGTCTGTACTTTGGAAAATGTCCGCCACAGCTTTGGTCCGTGCCTATCCCTGTGAAATAAAAATGGGGTGGTTATGGTTTCCCAAAGTTTATTTGTAACTATATATTAATTGCCAATTCCTCTCATTCGTTAAACTACTAAAACTCTGATAACAGTAATGATAATAGTATGATAGTAAGATTAGCTTATATCTATATATATAAAAATGATCAATCACTCTACTTCAATAAAGCAAAGATTACATTTATTATAAGGAAAACAGAAATGCTAACATAAAAACGCTAAGAAAATATCATAGAGCCTATAACATAAATAACATAAATAACATAATGTGATACTTAGGCTGTCCTCAAAATGTTGTTCTGGCTAGCCTGATGGTAGATGATAAGAGGAGGAGATATGGGGTTCCTCGGCCTTTTAAACGCATTCATACATCATCCACACACACCCGCCCAACGCTGGCCTACTTATGCATTCTGTCCAATGGTGACAGACTTCCTTTCCTTGAGTCTGTCCCTAGGACGCATGCCTGGATTGTCCACTAGAGGCAGTATATGTCCATTTATGACTCACAGCTGACCTATGATCATTTGGAGTCAGCTGGTCCCTTTGATGTCACGTAATCAGGAACTGTTAATTTGCACCTCCCCAGGAGATCTCCTCTGGCTTTCTCTACCACTACACCTCATCGCAGGGGGTGTATGGATATTTCCTAGACGGATATGGCTATTCACCAACACCCCACTGTGTCAACTTGTCCAGATGTCTTTCGTTCCCACACAGTGACTAGACAACTTTGGCCTGTCATATCCGTGACACTCCAGAACTATGATATTAAATCAGGTTGCCATCCAACATATGCCGCTTTGGGCCTGAAGGGCACATACCACCCTTCTTCAGAGACAGCCTCCGTGGCAAAGTCCATAAATGTCTTCACATGTTGTGCTTCATGTGCTGCTTTGCCTGAAGGGCACACACCTCCCTTCCTCTGGAACAGTTCCAATGGCACAGTCCATAAATGTCTTAACATGTTGTGCTTCCCAACATGTTCAGCTTTGCCTGAAGGGCACACACCTCCCTTCCTCTGGAACAGCTCCTATGGCACAATCCATAAGTGTCTTATGGGTTTCCCAACATGTGCCACTTTGCCTCTGGGTGATACTCCTACCACTATTCTTCAGTAACAGCATCCATGGCACCATTCTGTGTTATCTCCTTCCTGGTCTCTTCATGAGGGGGTGCAATATAGGCCAGGGGTGTCCATTCACTCACCATTCACCAACACACACTCCGAGCTACGTTTCAACCAGCTTCCAGATACAGAACCTCGAGGAGGGCCTTATTAACCCGTATTACTAATCTAATACAGGTATGTCAAACTATACTATTACACAAATCAACCCGTTACCATATTAAATACATGTATATTCTAATCACCGCCTTAAACATCCCACCCCAACCTCTTATAACCCTTCATTGTGTATACGGGGCGGGATTAGGCAGGCTTGTTCAATATGGCCTTTCCTACCGCAATTCTGGCATAAATGCGGTGCGCTGTGACCCTGAATTGGCAGTAAAGCCTCCAACTTGTACGCCAAGACCTCACCGTCAAATCGTCCCTCAACTTGCATAGATAAATGCAAACTTTTATATAAACATCGGATCACACATGTTTAAACTGGCAACAATGACAAAAAATTCCATCCCTGTGTCTGGATGTCAGAGACAATACCCAGCACCTCTAGCTATGGTTAGGTTCAAGGAACACCCTAGTTCCATGACTAACATTACATTGGTATTCTTTAGGACAAAGAAACAAACTCGTCTATGTTCCAAATAATACCCAGGTGCTTCCTTCCCAGCAATCATCTCTCCATCCAGAACACAGCGTGAAACATCTTCCCAACATTTCCAGCGGTGTACTGATCTGGCATACACAGGACGTCATGGTCATGCCTCCGACAGAGGGAAATATCAACCTACCTCCAGCCTCACTCCACTCTGACCACAGGTGGGTAATTTAGCCATAAATGCAACAAGGTAGAATCCCCAGTCAGTAAGCCTATTGATACCACAGACTATACAGACCGAGTCTGCGCTTCTATATCTGGGCTCAATGGGTAGGCCGAACACCATCCATAACCCAAACTAGCGCAGCCCATCCAGGCGTTAGACCACCACTTTGGATTATTGTAAACAATGTGTTTTGGCAAAAATCTTACTGAGCTGTTAAGCTAACTCATAAGGCCACTGTCCCTTATACAGAGACTGCACAATCAGCTTGATGTTGGTTGATAGTTCCGCCTGCCCCTGCGTGCATGCCAAAGCCCATGATACATTCTTGCCTTGTACCACCACCCTCTCTACCAACCTCTCCAAATGGTAGATAAAATCTTGAGTCACCATAACTTGGGGCATTCATTGAATGTTATTAAGGATGTCAATAATCTCTCTCTGAGTAACAAAGCCCCGCTTACTGTCTGAGGCTATGGCTGAGAGTTTGTTTCTCAGGATACTGATATCCACTTCATTAATAACACCCAACCCCGCTCCTATTCCCCCCAATGTAGTGCTGAATACATCCCTCCTCTTTCGGTTGCTCCTCAGAAATAAGCGGCCTGAATGAATATCATTCTGTGTCCACACACCTCTGGGAGCACCCCACTGGTACAATGGCCACACTTGATTCAGTGTATATTCAGCACACATAGGGTAATAGATTTTATCAACCCCTGTGAGACGTTGAAGTGCCATGTGGTGAAGGGATACTGTACCCTGGTAACCAGTATATGGGAAGAGCTTAGAACCATTTGTAGCGGTTCCCCCTCTTTCAAACGAAGCATGTTTTTGTGAATTGACATGGGCATCGCCTGTGCAGGGTTCCAACTGCTCAGGTGAGACATCAACCAAGTGTATTTCCCTTATGTCCAGTTCTGGTGTCCCACATGTCCTGTATCCGATACCTTCTCTATAGGACTGCTACAATTGAGACACCACCCCTACAAGGAAATTCTCACCCCGTTGATGTGTCATCTGGAGCTCTCCAGTCTGGCCAACAGACATCTAAGTGTAAGCCTCCTGGGTACCTACACCATGTTAATTCAGTTATGCCAATACACTTCACACATTAAAAACATATTTCCTTCTTTCAATTCTTCACCAAAAACAAACATATTTTTCTTTTCTTGTTTTGCAGGATTGGATAGGTTATACTATTTCCCTAACCTCCAACCCATTGCACTTGTATTCAATGTTCCACAAGCCTTGTTGATGTGCACAGTCTTTCAGATGCAGTGTTGACACTAAATTGTCCATGAGAAAAAGAAGCCTTATATTGCACATATTAATCGGAATCTTTGTTTGTCCCTTCTCCCCTGACTGTTTGTCAGAACAACTTTATGACATGGCATGGCACAGACAACCTGCCACCCAGATTGACATCTTTCATCCATGTTCCAGAGACCTCTCCAATCTTTCGCTCCACCAGGACTCTGGAAGTGAAAAACAAGGGCAGAATCAAATTCTTATCTGCAATATCTATTCGCTTGCATTTTCTAACAGAACCTCCCCTGGAACCCAGGAACTCAGTTTTCCTGGCTACTGCAACTCTGAACAGACTATTAAAACAGCCAATGACTTTTTTAGGCTGATCCCACTCTAAACTGGATTCCCATGATAAGGAAAAAATAAAAATGACTGCTGCTTTCCCACTGTTCTAATTTTAAACAAAAAAAAAAAGCATAAAAAACAAACAGAATGTGTGTATCTGTTACCTAAACCTACACACTAACTCCCCTTTCAGGTGGACAACACCTAAACATTTTGGAATTTTTCCACCTGAATGAAAATAACAACAAAAGACCTAAAAAAAAACTAATTTGCAGGCCACTGTAACTTTCTGCCAACTCCTGCCTCAAGCAAACTATTCAGTTGCTAATTTAGGGCCTATTCACTGACCCCCCTTTCAGGTGGACTAAACCTAACAATTTGGAATTTTCCCACCTGAACAAAACAAAAACTAAAAATCAAAATAAATGAACAAAAATTTAAAAAAAACTACAAATAAATCAATAACCAAAAAAACATAAAAAAACAAAAATAAAAAAAAATAAAACAAAAATAGTAAGAGGGAAAAAAAAAATACGAAGGAGAGAAAAAAAATACTAATATTTTTAAGAATAATAACAATCAAGAGGCTTACCCTTGAAAATACTACAAAGTACAGTACATCAATGTCCTCCATAACATTTCAAAAATTTAAAGCCAAAACAAAAGACTTGCATCTAAACCTTATTCCTCGCCAAGCAACGTTAACCTTAAAATTCTTACCATCGCTGAAATTCGCTAAAGGCTGCTAACAAAGGATTTGTTTCCCCCAGTGCTATACCCGTGTGAACATGCGGCTGCCTCCATTATAAATTTATTCAGCTGCTCCAAATACGAATGTCTTTCCTGTCTTAACTGACTATTTTCAGCTTGTAGTCTCAGCATTTGGGTTTTAAAGGGGACACAGGTTTGATAATTATGGCCTCTATGCCTTGGATTGCTACCCCATCTGGCAGAGTAAACTTCATAACGCCTCGGTGTAGTTTTAGGGTACTGAGATTTTCTCTGCATATTATTATTAGACATCAAACAATATCTTGCAACGTGACCCCATTTTTTACAGGCGAAGCACTTGAGAGCTTGTCTCCCTGCATGGGCCTGTCTATAAGTATATGGCGATGGAGACCCACGTTTCTGCATACCATTGCTATGTTTGGAATCACCCGACTTTACACTGTCATTGTCTGAGGAGTAATCGCTAACCATGGACTAATCCGAAGTCTCCACTGTTACATTGCTACTGTTCTCGAAAAGATCAGGCGTGTTCTCCATTTCAACACCTGAATCAATTTCAAGAGCAGTTATAGCATTTTTGTCCAAATACTCCTCCTCCACATTGCCAGCATTGATTTCAGCCAGAGCAATATTATTTGCATCAACCAGAGCATCCGGTTTCCCCAATTGTTGTTCTTTCTGTTTTAAACATGGAGACTGCTCAGCATTGGAATATTTGTAAGATAATTTTTTATGGTCATCTGAGCTTCCTCAAGCTCCTCCCTAAGCATTGTTATCCTACGCTCATTCTCAGCTTCTCTTTGGTTTAGATAAGCTAAACAACTTTCTCTTTGTTTACACGTTACCTGCAATTCACTCATTTTCTGTTCCAATATACACTTCTCATTAATTAACTGTTCAATCTGATCACAAACATTTGCATCTGCCTTTGCAGCTATCGCTACAGGCAGTCCCCTAGTTATGAACACCCGACTTATGAACGACTCCTACTTACAAACAGAGGGAGACAACAGGAAGTGAGAGGAAATCTACCCCTAGGAAGGGAAATTCACTCCTGTAAGAGTTATTATGGGAAAAAGGGGTCTCCACTGATGCTTTATCACTAAGGTTTGTTTCCACAACAACCCAAAATTTTCAAAATCCAATTATCATTGGGGCAGGAAGTGAGGTGAAATCTTCTGAACAGAAACATAGACAGCAAAACAAACATTGCAGGGGTGTTAACCCTCCCCTATGCTATCCAAAAAGCTTAAAAATATTTGTTTTGGCTGAAGCTACACTTAAAAAA
>BLSH010185650.1:41529-61706 GCA_018402905.1 Glandirana rugosa
ACAACATAACAATCACGTTTAATCGCTTCAACAATCCGGACAAGCGACACGTTAAGACGTTCGCTCCTTTCCAACTAGTGGGAACCAATTGACTCCATGGGACGTCTAAATATCCTCTCGGGTATGTAGAAACTCCTCTTTCACCCTCTTTATATCTAATATAAAAAACATGGGTGCCCTTTCACTTATTCTAAAGACCGAGGTTCTTTCCTGGTCCCTGGACCTTAGACTCCACAGTCCCATGTCTGTCAACCCTCAAGACCTCCTTATGTTTAGGGACACTCAGGATTTGATGAAAAAGACACACAAACACACGGACACTCGTCACACATTAAGCAGATGCATGCTTTTCAATGAACATTCCGATGCTCTCCATTGATATACTAATTACTTTCACACTGACAACCAGTTTGTCTATTTCACAGCAGCAGCTGATTACACACTGCTCACAGGCACACAAACACACAGAAAAAGTAGTTTAGGACTCACAGGGATTTGTATTCCTCCAGAACTCCCAACTGTCTGTACCCTGACACCTCAGATTCCAGGTCCCTGGTCCTTTCTTGGAGCCAGAAATCTTATTCACTTTCCCGTGGGTACAAAAAATATAATCTATATTTCTCCCACTTTCTCCTCAAAGATGTATGGGCTCTCCTATAAATCTGCAGGGTACCTCAGTTAACCAAGGGTGATCAACCTTTCCTCGCTTGCAGAATTGCACAGCGAACAGGCCTAACAACTTCGCTAATTTGCACTAACAATACAACAAACTTTAACATATACAATACAATACACATATACCAGCCAAAAATCTCACCAGATCTGCGCGTCCGCTCACTGATGAAATGTTTTCACAGAACTTTTACAATCACTCCAGGCTTCAGGATTCACGAACCAGCGCAAATGTCCACTGCAGAGAGATACCTTCAGTTCTGATTGCTCTTGTAGAGTTGAGGACTCCTTAGCTTAGAGGAACTCAAGACAAAAAATATATCAGGGTTATGGATTATGTGTAGGACTTCTTTACACACTCCTTTTGAGGGTGCCAAAGAAAGTAACTACACTCCAGCTTCTGGGGTGCCAAATTAAATAAAAATGGGGTGGTTATGGTTTCCCCAAGTTTATTTGTAACTATATATTAATTGCCAATTCCTCTCATTCGTTAAACTACTAAAACTCTGATAATAGTAATGATAATAGTATGATAGTAAGATTAGCTTATATCTATATATAAATGATCAATCACTCTACTTCAATAAAGCAAGGATTACATTTATTATAAGGAAAACAGAAATGCTAACATAAAAACGCTAAGAAAATATCATAGAGCCTATAACATAAATAACATAAGGTGATACTTAGACTGTCCTCGAAATGTTGTTCTGGCTGGCCTGATGGTAGATAAGAGGAGGAGATATGGGGTTCCTCGGCCTTTTAAACCCATTCATAAATCACCCACACACACCCGCCCAACGCTGGCCTACTTATGCATTCTGTCCAATGGTGACAGACTTCCTTTCCTTGAGTCTGTCCCTAGGACGCATGCCTGGATTGTCCACTAGAGGCAGTATATGTTCATTTATCACTCACAGCTGACGCATGATCATTTGGGGTCAGCTGGTCCCTTTGATGTCATGTAATCAGGAACTGTTAATTTGCACCTCCCCAGGAGATCTACTCTGGCTTTCTCTACCACTACACCTCATCGCAGGGGGTTTATGGATATTTCCTGGAAGGATATGGCTATTCACCAACACCCCACTGTGTCAACTTGTCCAGATGTCTTTCGTTCCCACACAGTGACTAGACAACTTTGGCCTGTCATATCCGTGACACTCCAGAACTATGGTATTAAATCAGGTTGCCATCCAACACCCTGTCCAGCGGGCTTGCATCTGCAGGTGGGCATCCAGTCCAGGGGAATGTGAGGAGTCCGGGCTATGTCCAGAGGGCTGCCTGAGGTCTGTAGGGGGACTGCCAACCAGCGACCTGGGCAAACACAGCAGAACGTGGCTCCGGCCTCCGAGACCGGAAGTGCGGAAATGACTCGCGAACCGGAAAGTAAACAGGGCTACGCGCTCGTAGCACCACAGCTCCTTCTAATAGGCCATTAGAAGGAGCTGTGGTGCTCCGAGCGCGTAGCCCTGTTTACTTTCCGGTTCACGGGTCATTTCCGCTGACGCGATTCTGGTCTCGGAGGCCGGAGCCACGTTCTGCTGTGTTTGCTTAGGTCGCTGGTTGGCAGGCCCCTGCAGACCTCAGGCAGCCCTCTGGACATAGCCCGGACTCCTCACATTCCCCTGGACTGGATCCCCACCTGCAGATGCAAGCCCGCTGGACAATGATCACCATGACTGACATGCCTTTTTAACTACGCTTCCTGTAAGTGTATTCTTTTATGCGTGTGAATTAAACACTTTTAATACTACACTTAGGTGCGCCTCCCTCCCTTCTTTTGTTTCACTGCAGAGTTCTGGACACACTCTGGGGATGGCTGTCGCCTTAACGACCACCATTTAGAAGTACCCCTATTGGTGTTAGTGTGGGACCCCCCCACAATAGCGCCAGTGAATCATCAATTTAAAGCAATATAATAAATGTTTGTGTTTGAGTTTAATACTGCTTCAAAGTAAATTTCTCACTTTGTTGCATAATTTCTAGCAACTCGCCGCTATTGGTAACTTGTGCAGAATGCCCTTTCATATAAATTAATAATATTGGTAACTTCCTCCATGCTGTTATTAACAGCCTTTTCTGATGATCTGATAGATAAAAGATATAAAAGGTGGAATTTTAGTTTCTGCACTGGATAGGGTTGCTGAGCTCGGAAGAACTGTGTTTTGCCCTTGAATGCATAGGGCCCTAAACAAGGGTACCCCACGATACAGCGTTCAGCGCCATCCAGCCACAGCCATCAATGGGCTGCAGGCAATGGGACTGGACACTGCACCTGTCCCTTCTGGATGCACTAAAACGCAGTGAGGGACATATGGCAGCTAGGTGGCTGTGTGTGTGTGTGTAAGGATAAAGACATATGTATGGATATGTGCAAAGGGACTAAATTTAAAGCAGCTGGCACGCCACTAGACCAATAGTGTATATCAGAACCATTTCTACAAAGTGCAGCGCTAAAAAAATATGATACATATATGAAATGTGAAACCAATAAACTACCACAAATAAATAATCTCAAACACATGGATAAATTCATTTGCATAGTCCAGTCCATGTATGTATTCAAAAATAGGTATATAGTGAATGTAAACCTTTAAAGAACCATAAATCAATATATCTAAGTGATGAGTGCAAAAATAGCACAAAAAGGTGCAAAAACAGTCTCTAGTAAAGTCCAAAGGAGGTGATTGATAGGTCCAAAGGTTATGGCAACTTCTGGTAATATGAGAATGGTCTAGGCTTGCTTGGGGGAAGCACCCAATGGAATCCGATGTATTGAAGTACAAGAAAAAGGCGGATCCAATCTTCATGTGGTCATTCCACCTCTGAAAGGGGATCCCCATGGCATCCAAGATAGCGGTCCACACCGTGTGACCATCAGGGTTTGTGTTTTCCATTTTTAACTATTACGCCGCCTATTTTTATATACTTGTGGAAGTGTATACCCCCCTTTTTTATCAATAAACCTATCATCGGGAGTTATATTATGTGGAGCATCTTGTTTTCACACATATTCAACACTGTATGACCGCCATCTTGGGTGCCATGGGGATCCCCCTTCAGAGGTGGAATGAATGAATGAAGATTGGATCTGCCTTCTTCCTGGACTTCAATATGTCGAAATCCATTGGGTGCTTCCCCCAAACAAGCCTTTTTGACCCACTAGTTATAGGAGTCCACCATGTCTGGTAAGCTTTAAATTCTACCACACTTTATCCTGTATAGAGACACTGCCTCTAATATTTATCATATTACTAGAATTTTTGCACTTAACACTTTATTAGATATCATAGGGATTTATGGTTCTTTAAAGGTTTACATTCACTATATACCTATTTTTGAATAGATACATGGACTGGACTATGCAAATAAATGTATCCATGTGTTTGAGATTATTTATTTATGGTAGTTTATTGGTTTCACATTTAACATTTGTATCATAATTTTTTTAGCTCTACACTTTGTAGAAATTGTGTGTGTAAGGAGCCTTTTATGTATGTTTTTTAATCACCTTAATATATTCATACAGACATTTTGGGGTTGATTAAGGGCCGGTTCACACTGAGACAACTTGTCAGGTCACTTGAGTCCCCTGACAAGTCGTCTCCATTCAGTGCAATGGAACCATTCTAATAGGAGCGACGCAGGTCGCTCCGATTTAGAAAAAGTTTCCTGCACTATTTTCAGGGCGACCGCAGCGAGACTTGCATTGACTTCTTTGGATAGAAGTCTCCTTTCAAGCCTCGCTGAGGTCGCCTTGAGCGGGGCGACTTGCTTTGCCCTGCATGTCGCGCCGCCGCCGCTCCAGCGTGAACTGACTCTTACTAAAGCCGAAGAGTGCAAAAAACGGTGCAGCTGTGCATGCTAGCCAATCAGCTTCTAACCTCAGCTTGTTCAATCAAGCTTTGACAATAAAACTTTGAAGCCGATTGGTTTCTGTGTGGAGCTGCACCAAATTTTGCACTTTCAAGCTTTAGTAAATCAACCCCTTTGACTCTGTCCCTAATTTATGCAATTTCATTACACCAGACAGTTCTGCATTCACAGGTTCAGGTGAATCAGCCAATTGCATGAAGATTTACAAGCACCAATCAACCCAAGGGAATGGTAGACAGATTTGTAACAATTTGCTAGATTGTTACTTGCATCTGATAAAAGCAGAACAAGAAGGCAAAGACGACCCAGAGTTTAGTATCCACCTAGGACCCAGTAACCTAGTTATGATGCAGTTACACATACATTGCGTGTCCTGCAGTGCCACTCACTGGGAAAGTCACTCCAATACTCTTGAGCTGTAACATGTAGCAGCACAACACACAGTTTCCTGTTTGGGGCTCTGTGAAAAAAAAAATGTTGGCTTCACTATTCTTTTGTACATTACAGCCCAATCATTTTGAACAGGCTGGCTAACACAGGACAGCTTAACACATGACAAAAAACCAGAGTTAGACTTACCGGTAACTCTTTTTTTAGGAGACTTCCAGGACAGCCTCTGAGATATAGGACTCCTCCCCAACGCTGTATCTTGGCCTAAGCCAACAAGGCCCAGGCCTAGGGCGGCACTTTGCAGGGGGGCAGCACGAAAAGAGTCCCCGTCGGCTTGCACTTTTAGTGCTGCCAGTATGATAATACAGGCAGGGTCGCCATCAGAGGGGGGCAGCCCATACATATGTAGGGGTCCAGGCGTCCCAAAGGGCCCAGGCGGCAGACCCCAAACAATGAGTTGTTGTGCGGGCAGCCGGCGTTCCGCAATTGTTGGGGGGGGTGGACATGAGTTTAGTCAGGCCTAGGGCAGCACAAAACCTAAATACACCACTGCTCCTCCCTTCGGGACAGGAAACACATTCACCCAATTCCTTAAAAGGCAGTCCTCCTCCCTCAGTCCTCACAAGAACCTGCCGGAAGACACTGAAAGACATAACACACTTGTAACATATTAGTACATATCACCTGTACCAAACCACAAGATCAGGGTGGGAAACCCAGGCTGTCCTGGAAGACTCCTAGAAAAAGAGTTAAGGGTAAGTCTAACTCTGGTTTTCCCCTCTCGCCTTCCAGGACAGCCTCTGAGATGATAAGCAAGAAACTTACATTACTAGGGCAGGCCATTGCCTGGAGAACCCCTCGTCCGAATGCCTGTTCCTTCTCCGAAAACAGATCCAGACGGTAATGCCTCGCAAAGGTGGAGTAGCTGGACCATGTTGCTGCCCTGCAGATCTCCTCCGGAGTGGCACCGGCCCTCTCGGCCCATGTGGTCGACATGGCCCTAGTTTAGTGTGCTTTGACTAGAGGCACCTGCTTCCCTGCCAATCTGTATGCCTCCTCAATTGTCAATCTAATCCATCTTGCGATGGAGGACTTGGATGCTTTGCACCCTTTTCGCATCCCCAAAAAATTTATAAACAAGGAATCGGACTTCCTACCGTCCTTACTAACTTCTAAATATCTTAGAAGAGACCTCTTTACGTCCAATAAACTAACCTTCCCTTCTCCCCCGTCTTCCAAGGAAAAAAAGGTGGGCAGAACAATGTCCTGCGTTCTATGAAAGGTAGTTACAACCTTTGGGAGGAACCCCCGGGTCGGTTCTTAGCACCACCCAGTCCTCAAAAATGAACAAAAAAGGCTCTCTCACCGAGAGCGCTTGTAATTCACACACCCTCCTAGCTGTCTGGTGACAGCCAAGGAGCCAAAAAAAAAAAAAAGTCAATGTACCAGCGCCACCTGCAGGGGGCCGGGCTGATTTTTTTTTTTTTAGCCGGCGGGGAGGCAGCGCCCAAGCGCCCCTCATACACCAGCCGCCACTGTTTAAAATGCCAATGGGTTTGTAATTCTGCGCTTCCTGACTGCACAGCCAGATCCTGGACCTCTGTTGCAGTTGCAGCACGACAAGATAAGATACACTACAGTCAGGGGAACAGTGGCGGCCCATTCATTAAGGGTACACTAGCGCCACCCCCCCCCCATCCATGTGCCCGGCCCCTTTCAGGACTCCGGGTGCAGCCAGAGGCTCTAATAGGCTTCAAAAAAGGGTGGGCTCAGGGCGCAGAGAATGCACCCTGATCCCACCCAATTGTGTGACGATAGCAAATTAATTTTCAATAAATTTCCTCCCCTGCCAATCAAGAGGCAGGTCGTCGAGACCTGTTTCCCAATTGGCCAACGCTTAGGAGAGGAGACACGCTGGAACAGACACCTCCGCTGCTGCCCGCACACCATGCCCGGTAAGTGCCGGATCTCCCGCGGGTGGGGAGGGTGCCTTTCAGAGTGCTCCCAGCCCCGCACCTGGGGGGGGTACTGTCAGTGCCATGACAACCCCCCCGCCCCATGACTGAGTACCGCGCTGGGGGGGGGGTGCTGTCAGTAAGTGCTGTGCGGGGGGTTTGCCATTTGTTTGCCACCCCCCTCCCAAAAAACTCAACAACTACCACTGTTGGAGAATGGTCAATCCATGCAGAAAAAGCTACATTCTTCAAAATGTGAAATTTCTGTTGGCCACATTTATCGAATTTTAGCAGTATCGTGGTGGCTCAGTCTTTGATGTTGTAACATCCTCCTACTGTAGGATGCTAGGTACATTTAGTCTATAATCAAGGGAGCAGCAATTGTTTGGTTTGATTGCTTCCTCCTGCCTCTGGAAGAAGATTCTAAGGCTTAGGGTGGGAGAATCAAAACAACCAGCCTGAATATTTATCAGGTTCCAGCCAATCCCTGGAGGGGGGTGTCCAGAAGGGGATGGAATGGTGATAAATCGTTTGAGACACTGGAGAGCAAGGTTACTTCACCCCAGGAGGGTTCCAGAGGCAGAGGGGCCCCTGCCCATGGACTGTATAGCTGCTCAAGGCCTCAGCGGTGCAAGGGCTGAGAGCCTGGATGGACTTTGCTTTGGAGCTGATTAAAAAACGTCACCACAGGGGTTCTGGTCTGGAGAGGTGCCATTTCCCTCACAGGGCCATGTCTGGAGCACGATGGAAGGTGGCAGTTGTCCTGGGAACATATTAATTACACAGCTTCTGTGGAAGATTAAGGTGGTAATTAAACTCACTTGGTGCTTTATCTGCATTAAATTAGCCTCAGAACCTGTGTAATTCATAGGTGTTTGGGTTTAAAGGGATGAGGTGGCAACCCTACCCTAAACTGATCTCAGTTACCGTGTAGCGTTCTGGAAGCTGCACTGGGTAGTGCCAGTTGCGCATCTGCGCAAGGTAACCAGATGCCAAAAAGACTTGCCCCATGGTCTTCAGCTGTGAGGTCTCAGCCCATTCAACTCTCACTATTACTCTAGGAGAAGATTGTCCTCTGATCTTTAAGTGCTGAATGATTTAGAGTATTCCATGCCCCAAACTCCCTCTCCTGTTCAAGTCCTTCAAGCAATAAACTACATAAAGACATTCCCTATATTAGTGAAGCTGGTGTGAATGGAATTGTGCTTGCAGGGAGAGGCAGTCTCTGTACTTGTTGGGGGAAGAACCAGTTGAAAGCCAGCGGCCCCTACAGGAGTAGCGCTACAATATAATAAATACATTTGTTAATTTTGGAGTGCTTTTCGCTCATAGAAACATTAAAAAAAAAAGTACCAAAGTGGCTCCAGACATGATCACCTGGAAGCTGTACTGTCAGACGGTATTCCTGAGCATGGGTAAAGAGTAGGGATGCACTGATACCATTTTTTTACTAGTATGAGTAGCAATACTTTTTTTTTTTTTAGTACTCACCAATACCAATTAACGATACCTACCGCAAAGGTTTTGTTTATACTTCAGCTGTCAGCAATGGTACAAAGAATTGAAATGTTATTTACAAATGAAATACATTTTTTTTTTAATTTTTTGCTTTTCTTTAATGCGAAACCTGCAAATATGTGTTAATGGTGTAAAAATATCAAGGAACTAGGCAAACAAAAAGTTTTAATTATTAATAGTTTATGAAATCAAAGTTAACAATAAAAAGAAAATCAGCAGGAAAATAATAATTAACTGGAGGAGAATAAGGATTAAGGCTGATTAGAGTAAATTAAGGGTCAATAAAGGGTTAAAACAGAGGAACATTTAAAGGAGAAGTATGGCCTGGGCTCATTTGGCCATACTTTTCCTATAGGTCACAGGAGTGCAATTAGTTTTGCACTCCTGTGACCCGGTTTCAGCAGAGAGCGGACTAAAGTCACAGGAGTCGGGACAGGCACCGCGTCATCACAACAACTTTAAGAGTCGGGATCCGCCAGTTGCCTGGACCGACAGCTTTTTCAGTGAGCCGCTGAGAGACTGAGATGGCCGATCCCCACCCCCCACAGCTCAGCACTCCAGTGAGCGTGGAGGAGCAGAGCAGAGGGCTTGCTGATTGACAGCCAGCAACTCTTCGCTCAGGGATCAGAGAGAACCGAGCCAATGTGCAGTGTTTGATGGCTCGGTTCTCAGTGCAAAGACGCCGGGGTGGCCAATGCTGCATCCATCTAGGTGAGTATAGTGGGGGTGGGGGGGGGGGGGGGGAAGGGGAGACAAAAAAAAAAAAAAACACACCCATACTCTTAATGAAAAAAAAAATATTTTTTTTTTTTTTTGACAGGTTGCTTTAAACTTGCTTCATCTGCAGACTGACGTTCATCCCTATGATCTGTAGATGAAGAAAAACAGTGAGATACAAAAAGAAACAATGTTTCTTTTCATCTTTCTGAGCAATGTTGTTGATATATAAAAAAAAAAAAAAAAGCAGCCAGGCCATGTTTGACAGCTCCAATTGCCGGGACTTCAGTTAACACTTCAGTTGTCAACAGGGGAACCCCACTGACAGCAAAAGGAGTCATTGATAAGGACACAGCGGTGTTGCTCCTTAACAACCGATAATTGCAAGTTTTGTTTTTTTTTTTTTTTAATTTCAGCTGTCAGTAGGGGAATCGCACTGTCAGCTGAAAGAACCGAGCCTGAAAGTATTGGTTTCAGGTATCGTAGCGATACTCATGCAAATGCCTAGTATCGGTGCAACCCTAGTAAAAATCAGAGATTGATTGTACTTCATGATTCCAAAATCTCTTTACAATATTGTCCAGCATTTTAAATACACTTCTTCTCTTATGATGTTATCAGTATGACAGATTATAGAAAGGCCGATATGTTTCTCAAAAAAAAAACCCATCATCAAATGACCATTTCCAATACCTTTTTCAAGTAGCTTCAATACATACTGTATGCAGCTGGGTGAAAAGGGGCATTGATAAAAAAAAAAAAAAAAAAAAAAAAAAAAAAACTCATCAGATTCTACAAGAAAGCAAATGAAAATGTATTTATAGAAGTTTAAAATTGTTGAATGAGAACCGTAACATTTTTGATTTCCCATAACTTTTCTGTCCCAGTGCCAATGGTCATCAGAACAAATTGGGAGGGTGACACTTCCCAGCAGGACCACAGAAAGCAATAAACATAAAACAGGGGTAAGAAACGAAATATAATGTAGCAAATGCAGTGGAAACTTTTTCACAAACTGCTCCTGCCAATCTTCAGCAGCCTTTCATGAATGAGTGCATTTGCGATGCCGATTAAGCTGAGAACTTTGTGCGAATGATCTTCCACAGTCATTACAGGTGTATGGCTTTTCCCCCGTATGGGTTCTTTGGTGAACTATCATTTGGGAGCTATGTTTAAACGTTTTGCCACAGTCACTGCAGGCATATGGGCACTCACCAGTGTGAAGCCTCTGGTGTGTGATAAGATGTGACTTGTGACTGAAGCCTTTGCCACACTCTGCACATTTGTAGGGTGTTTCACCGGTGTGGGACCTCTGATGGACAGTTAGAGTTGAACCCTGAGTGAAGGTTTTACCACACTCTTTACAGGTAAAAGGTCTTTCCCCTGTGTGAGTTCTTCGATGCACAATTATGGAAGAGGTGAACCTAAAGCACCTGCCGCATTCTGAACATTTATAGGGCTTTTCTCCAGTGTGAACGCGCTGGTGCTTCAGTAGCGTAGACCTGAATGAGAAACATTTCCCACACTCACTGCAGCCGTATGGCCTTTCCCCTGTATGGATGGGCTGGTGTCGATGTAGCTGAAACTTATATTTAAAGCACTTCCCACACTCAGAACATTCAAACGGTGCTTCTCCTGAGTGTAGCTTCAGGTGACTTTCTAAGTATAAAGAAAAAGCAAAGCTCTTCCCACACTCATTGCAGGTATAAGGAGCCTTTGCTGACTGAGGCCTCAGCTTCTGCCTGGTGATGACGGAGGACATGATCTGGCTCTGACCACTCTGTCCATTCCCTGTCCTCTCCTTATTTTCATGTGTATTCTGTATCTTGACACGCTGACGAAGATTATACACTGAAGTTTTGGGAAATGAAGGTGCCAAGATCTGATCTTCCAAAGTTCCCTTAGGACGATCTTTCTGCTTTTTTTCTGAAGGTCTGTGAGTTTTTGTGCTATTGATGTCATTATTTCTATTATTCCGGGGAGAGTGCAAATCTTCTTGAAAATCTAATAGTAAATTATAAAGCAACAAACATATAGTAGGAGCAGGCTGTACACCAATACATTGTACATAAACAATGAAGTTCTCTTGAAAGAATGCGGTTATATATAGTATTTGCAGTAAATACCTGTAGATGCAGCTAAAACAAATAAATATGTTAACCTATGTAACCCCTTGCATTGTTCTCTTAGAACTACAACTTATTTTCCATTTTGGATAGCGCAAGGGAGGGTTATAACCCTTGTCAGATATTTTTTTACCATCTGTGTCCCTTTGTGGAGATTTCCCTTCACTTCCTGTCCCATAGCCAAACAGGAAGTGAGAGGAAATACCTGAAAATTAAGGGAATTCCTTGGGCCCCCCAGCTCACCAGAATGAGAGTCCCCATTGGAAGAGTTCCACTCTATTACTTTTTCTGGGGACAACCCAAAATTTGGGGTTTTCTTTTATGAAAGCAGGTGGGGATCTATAGTAATGACATATTGTCAACATAGGACAGCAAGTGTGCGCCTGGCAGGATCACTAGGTGAAAATAAGAGGGAAACAAGGCTTTAAAAAGAAAAATGTGGCCAACACATCCAAGGACTAATTAAAATAAAAGTGTACTAATCCTAAAATGTATGATCCAATATGTTATCCAACTATAAATATTGGCATTTAAAAATGCCATACTTACCTGCTGTGGGCAATGGTTTAACAGAGCAGCCCCAATCCTTATCTTCTGGGGTCCCCCGCTTCAGCGAGTTCCCCCATAGAAATCCGCTTCCCATGGGGGCACTTGTGTGGGCTTGCTGCCGGACCACCTTGTCTGTGTCCATTGAGCCCTGGTTCACATAGGAGTGATGCGGGAACCAGCTCGATTATAGAGCCGGTTCCCCCATCGCTCCTCTCTCGCAGTCCGTTCACATTGCCTTCTGCGAACCGCTGGGGTGTCATTACAAAGTTAATGGCACCCCCAGTTTTCATCACAGATCGCAGTGTGGACTGTGCACTCGCACATGAATCGGATTGCAGGAGTGAGAACACCGATGCGATGGGATGCTAGTGCGGGGAAAAAAAAAAAAGAAGGTACATGTACCCTTTTGTGCGAGTCTAATGCAAGTTCAGCCATTGCTCAGAGCTCGCATGTGATCGGCACAATCACTTCGCAATCCGACGAACTGATGACGAAACACGTCAGTGCGTGACCACGTGGCTATCTGGAGTGACGTGTCAGACATTCCTCGTCCCGGGAACACCGCAAGAGATACAATGAGCGGTGGAGGAATTGGTCCGACCGACTGGTCACAACCTATGAGAGGTATTTTATGATGTGTGCTGATTGAGAACGATTATTTTGTAACTGCAACTCCTAAGAGGGTTTTTTTTTTCAATCTGTGGCATTTTAATAAAGTGTTAAAGATAACGCACTATTTCATCTGAAGGAGCATTATTTCATCTGAAGGAGGATTTCGGCTGTCTGTGATGAGTCTAGTGCTCTTTCGATTGTGGTGTATGGAGAGGTGGAGCAGTTGAAGAGGGATCTCTTTTGAGATTAATGTTGGGGCGGCATTTACATACCATTTGGTGAGTCTCTCCAAATAGGGGGAAACCCCAGAACTCTCACGGGGTGTGGTGATGGTGCACAACATTATATGAAGACTCCACCATAGACGCTACACATGGACTCTTAAAACCAGTTATTGTTATTAATGTTATATTTATATACTTTTACTGATTTGGAATACAGTGATTGTGGCTGTACGATCTGTATAATTTTTTAGGAATGTTAGCGCTGCTATGCATTTAACTATGTTTTAACATGTGTTATGCGTTTGGGAGTCTAGATCATTTTAAAACGACAAGTGATACTAAAGATCAACGGTACTAATTTTGCTCTGTGACTTTATCCTCAAGTTGGCCATATGGCAATTTTAGCCTGTTTTTAAGCCTGAAAAATTACCAGACAGACAGATGTAGGCATCCGACCACCGACAACTTCCATAAAATGCAGAATTCATCTGAAACTACTGATGATAAGTTGCCTTGATCTGTTTGTTTTTCTTATGATAAAAAGCTGGTTAAATTAACAGAAAATTGATGCCTTTTGCTCATCATACCAATTGATTGTCATTTTTGCCAAGTAACTTATAGATCAGCTTGGTATCCATTCAGGACTGTACATCCATAGACCAATATGGTTCTCACTCACCTGCAGCACGATATTGAGGATTCGTCAATTGACTTTGAGCTCCCAAGCAAGGTTTTTCTCCAAGCTGAAGTTTTGAGACCAAACTTGGTTCTTCATTAACATATCCTAGAAATTAAATAGATGGTTTTGCTATGGTACTTTAATGCTTATTTTAGGCACTGTAAGCTCACAGAAATCTAGGATATTATATCATTCACACAATGTTACCAATCATCTGCTTACAGTAGGTTATAACCACTGTAACTTTTGCAATTGTAGCTTACAGCCAATAACTTCTACCCATTACACAGAGAATATGAACATTTTAAGCACCATAATGCCAATCAGAACGTTCATGTTAATACTTCAGCAGACACACATTTCTCCAATGCCCCCGAAGGCCGCACTGTGGGTTCCACTGAAGGCCATAGGGTGGCGAGCCCTATGGCCTTGGATTACTTACACCCTACTGGATAATTGGCATCACTCTTTGAGGCTTTTTCCTATAACCACTATTCCAAGCCCTCTTACACCACTGCTAGATAATCCTTCTTTTTCTATTGGATTCCAGGCACCAACTTTATTATGTTGGGATAGAACATTCTGGCCACAAGTCAGATGTGATCCTGGACAAAAACATTATTACATTTACAAATTTTAAAAATATACATAATCAAAATAGGGGTCTCTGGTTTATTTATTTACAACTTCAAAGTTTCTATAGATCTTTAGAACCTAAAATGAAGATCTACAGGTCACTAACGGAATTTGAAGAAATGTGTGTCTCATCCGACCCCCATTGCATACTATATCAAAAATTTACAGAATCTTACAACATTTAGACTCACCAGGACTACCGTCATATACGGTAAAATGGGACACTGAATTGAGCGGCTTGATAAAAGAAGGAGTGGATTCAGGTATTTAACACCACACATAGATTCTCAAAGGCTTGTGCAGCCCAGGAGCGGAATTATAAATTATTAGTGAGATGGTATCATACACCTGATGATTTACACTGTATTTTTCCCGCTCAATCAGATTTATGTTGGCGTTGTCAGATATCCAGAGGGGATTTTATCCATATATGGTGGGCTTGCCCGCCTATACATAATTTCTGGGAGCGAGTTATCCAGCTCTTTAATTTTGTAATGGGGGGAAGGAATATCAAATTATGTAGAAGTGACTCTATTGTCCCTTTGCCCAATATCAATGGCGAAAGCAAGGAAAACATTGCTAGGATTTTTTATTTCGGCGGTCAGACAAATAATACCTAAATACTGGAAGACAACAAATACTCCTGCACTCTCAGAATGGGTGGAGAGTTTAAACGGGATTATGCGAATAAAAAAAAAATTAGTTGCGGAAAGCAATGATGATCAGTTAAAGTTCCAAGAGGTTTGGGGGACATGGCTAGCTTATATCCATAATCAGCTTATGTAACTATTATAAGTGCAGAAGCATGGGGAGAAGAAAGTGGGGATAGAGGTTGGAGTGGGGAGAAAGAAGAGAGATATTGTTTTTGGGGGTGGGGGGGCACCCCCCTTTTTTTTTATGATTTGTTGTTATATGTATGTTGTATTTGTACTGATGGAAATTTGAAAATTAATAAAAAGAGATATTGCAATACTTTAGCAGAGAACATGAGTCAGGAAGGCACTAGTACAGCTGAAGCCTCTAGATGTCCACAGTTGTGTAGGCGCAGATGTGCGGGTGCCATTTTGCCTGTGCGCAAATCACCCACTGCTAATGTTGGCACCAATGACACTATTTAAACTGCAGCAGTGCTATCTGCAGCTATTACCTGTGTCCTGCACCCATCCCTGTATTGACCTGACTTGTCTTGACCTTGCTTGAACGCTTCCCACCCTGACCTTGGATTTGATCTGTCTCCTGTTTATCTGCCTGACTCTACCTTGTCGACACCTTCTTGTACCCAGACCATTCTCTGCCTGCCATCTATGCCTGTATCTGACCGTCTGTTGCCGACCTGGATTGTCTGCCTTTGCATCCAGTTATTCTCCAGCTCTACCATGCATGCTACCTGGTCCCTGCTGGTTCGTCACCTATTGAGTGTTACCAATCCCAATAGCTGCACCAGCCATCTGTTAGCTGCCCATCAAACATCTGCCGCTGCTGATTGCCCAAGCCTGGGTCTCCTGCCCATCTGCTGTTCCAGTGATCTGACCTGTCCCTGGCGACACTCCCGTTACCTGCTGCCATGACTGATGGAACATCTTACAGGCACTCATAACTCGCCGCCCTCTCATGCCCACTGTTGCAACATCAATGGTCACACAGCCAGGGCTGTATGAGAGGCCTCCCTCTACACTGTGGCCTGGGAAAAGTGTGGGCCGCTCAGGCTCAGTAGGGAGGGGTATGTGGACAGTGCATCCGCAGCTGCTGCTAAAGTGCTGACAGGGGATGGAGCCTGTCCTGGCTCCTGAAAAGGTTCAAGAAAGGAAGGGTGACCCCTGGAAGCGACACATCTATGGTGTCCTACTGCAATGAATGGAGTGGCAACCTTCGCCTGGACTCCAACCAGGCCATGCCCCAACACATTTCACTCCATGCCCCGGAGCTTAGTCCCCATGACTAAGCTTCGGGGTGCGGAGTGAAACGTGTTGGGACGTGGCCTGGTTGGAGTGCAGGCTGAGGTTGCCTCTCCATTCATTGCAGTAGGACACCATAGATGTGCGACTTCAAGGGGTCACCCTTCTTTTCTTGAACCAGAGCTAAATAGGCCATGTATTGACTGCCTTTCTACAAGGTAATTTTGCCCCAGCAAGTCCTACGCAAGCGTTCATTTTTTTTTTTCATGTTTTGGATAGATATAGTAAGGGCTAGAACCCCTGTCAGGTTTTATTGTGCCCCTGTTTGGTTGGGTAAAATCCAAAAATGTGTGTAGTCACACATCATAGGGGACATTTTTAAGGTTGGAAGGGCTTACAGTGGTGTTTTTTCCACAACTATACTTGTGTAATGAATGTGTGTCCATTCTGTAATTCTGCCTGCTATCAATGTTTCCTCTAAATGTACCCTGAGCCGCACATGTATAGCTCAGGGTACAGTCTTAGCATTCGGTGGCGCCGGCATGAATTAGCTCCCCTATACATTCACTGGAGTTCTGCCATCCCAGGCTATCCAGTTAAGAAGGTTGAAGATGTCAGCAGCAAAAAAGCTCATGGAAGTTGCATTGCTATAGGGAAGGAAAGTATAGCTGACTTACAGTCCCTCATAACCCCTAAAGCAGTAAGCATGCCAAACATACATCCCCTTCCTTCCCATATTGAAGTTTTTAGTTAATAGTTTATGTAGAACCCTTGGTTGAGTGGGATGCTGACCAGTTTAGTTTTGCTAGGTGGTAACTAACCTGGCTGATTTTGTAGGATCTTCGGATTTCCTCTCCAGTTCCAAGTTGATACATCTTTCTTCTCTGCCACTGGGTGGCATTGTCATTCCTGGCACTGTACTGACAAGATGTAAAATTAACTTGGAATATAAGTGGATAGGTTATTCTGGCCAATACGCATGGGTTTATTTGGCCCCATGGCCTGCTGGGAAAGCCTTTTTATTGGAGAGGGGTCAAGTGATTGGGGTTCTGTACCACCTGGACAGCCACCTGGGTGTACAGGTCTTAAAAGATACCGGCTGCTAGGCCAAAAGCCTGAGGTCTATCCGGGAATTCCTGGGAGTTAGGCAGCCTGAGGCCTACCCAGGAGAGAAAAGATTTGCTGAGGTTGGGGTTAAGCGCAAGGAAGCCTAACCGGGTCTTGCGGGTTCTGCCAGCTGGAGAACCCCTCTTTGCCCGAGGTGAAAGGACACAGTCACCAGTCGGAGGAGGTCTGTCATTCCTGTCGCCAGTGGCAAGTTGTAAGCCAAGGCCAGAGGTAAAAGGGGAACTGTCTCCAGCGGAAGGGACACCACTCCTCATGTTACAGTCTTTAGCTCAAAGCAGAGATAGAGTACCAGAGCAGCCCTTTTTGCCAGTCGGGGACGGTGAAGAGGTGGGAAAATCTCAGTGGTAGTCAAGCTAGGGACCCAGGAAGCTAAAGGTGTGACGCTTGCAAGAAGGTTAAGCAGCTGAGCTGAGTTTTGTTGAGGAAAAGGCCCAGCGGGTTGCGTGGGTGAAGTTCAGAAGACATGGCGGTTGGCTGTGTGGCGCACTAGGAACCCGGTGGCAATGGAAATTGAAGCTGCAGCGGGAGGCTGCGAGATGGAGACCAGTTCTGCACAACGGGGATACCAGTTGGTATGTGTTAGATCTGAGTTGTAGTCAAGTACAAGTTGAACCCACTAAGGAAATTGCTCCAGGATTACCTTTAACACTACGGTATTGAACTGTGAAACTACTACATTGTATTGTTTAAAGTCTCGGAGTTTGAAAAAGTGCTGTTGCACTAGTTCTAAGGGTGTCCTGGCCCTAACCCGCTCTCCCCAGTTCATAAAGAAAAATAAATCTCTTTCAGCATTCTCAGTGTCTGGCACCCAACTTTATTTGGCATTGCACCGCACCCACCAGGCCTAGTAACCCACACTGTAAGGATGGATGCCAGCTCTCCCTGACCCTGAAGTTCCCCATCAGCTCTTCAGAGGTCGGGGCCATGGCTACATTTAGTTAAAGTTGATATTTTACGTATCTCCCTCCCTTTTACAGTGAAACCCCTCAGCGGTCTCAGTAATATAGTGTCAGCAGCCTGGTGTCTATATAGAACAGGCTGTACTTCCACAGGTAGAAGGTGCGATAGGAGTAGCACCACTGAGCAGCCAATCTCTCTGCTGTCTTTGTGTATTAAATGATATATAATGTGCAGCGCTAAAAAAAAAAAAAAAAAAAATATGTGATCAAAACCTGGGAATTACCCAGGAAAAATTGTCCTTAGAGTAACACAGAAAAAAATGTCCATAAGGAGTTAATCGAAAAAATCCAAACACCAACATAAGAGAAAGTGCGTTTTAGGAATAATGGTGAGAAATTGGTGAGTATTCAATACTTCATAGTGTTCCACCACTTAAAGTGCATCCACCACCTTACAGATGAAATAATCTTACCAGAAATCAACTGGTAAACCGCATGTATGGATAGCCAATATAGGGATATTACACCAGAGCCAGACTGACACTCCTCACACATGGACGACCATCGCCGATCCAGGTGACAAATCAATACTTCAGGGGAAAACCGCTGGAGGCTCCATCCATGAAATAAAAAGGTCCGCATATAGTGTAATATCGTATAAACAAGGTTTAATCCAGATAAAAAAAAATATATAGATTACACTCACACGTAACAATGGGATCATAAGCAGCAGCATATCGTGATGAAGAAAGATGGGAGCTCACAGTAACTGACACGTTTCGTCTTAATAGACTTCAACTGGGAGTTGAAGTCTATTAAGACAAAACGAGTCGGGTACTATGAGCCCCCATCTTTCTTCACCACGATATGCTACTGCCTGGAATTCCTTGCCGCTTATGATCCAATTGTTACATGTGAGTGTAATATATATATATATATATATATATATATATATATATATATATATATATATATATTTTATCTGGATTAAACCTTGTTTATACGATATTACACTATATGCGCACCTTTTTATTTCATGGATGGAGCCTCCAGTGGTTTTTCCCTGAAGTATTGATTTGTCACCCGGATCGGCGATGGTCGTCCATGTGTGAGGAGTGTCAGTCTGGCTCTGGTGTAATATCCCTATATTGGCTATCCATACATGCGGTTTACCAGTTGATTTCTGGTAAGAGTATTTCATCTGTAAGGTGGTGGATGCACTTTAAATGGAACACTATGAAGTATTGAATACTCACCAATTTCTCACCATTATTCCTAAAACACACTCTTATGTTGGTGTTTGGATTTTTTCGATGAACTCTTTATGGACATTTTTTTCTGTGTTGTCACTCTAAGGACAATTTTTCCTGGGTAATTCCCGGGTTTTGATCACATATTTTATTTTTTTAGCGCTGCACATTATATAGAATTTACTGTCTACTCACAAATTTTGTTGAAATTGTGGTGTTAGCTGCTCAATGTTCTGGTGGATGCGCAGTGTTATAATTTTCATTTCTATTCTTTGTATAGTATGTATATTGTTACATGTTTCACCCTTTTAAAGACATGAAAGTAGAACTTATATCCTAGCAGTAGCAATGAGCACTTCAGAAGGGTCAAGAGTACAATGTAAAGGACAAAGGAAGAGCTGCGATTTCCCTCACTGTACCTAATGAAATCGCCAGATCCAGTTCTCAATGTGACAGTTGGGTTCAGCTCTGTGTAGGAGTTTCAACAGTAGTGTCCTGTGAATGAAGCCTGCAAATAATGCATCACAGCAATATTGTCACAAAGTGGTTGATTTACTAAAACTGGAGAGTGAAAATCTTGTGCAGCTGTGCATGGTAGCCAATCAGCTTCTAACTTCAGCTTGTTCACATTAAGCTTTGACAAAAAAAAACAAACAAAAAAAAAACTGGAAGCTAAATTGTTTACTAGGCAGAGCTGCACCAGATTTTGCACTTTCCAGTTTTAGTAAATCAACTTGATTTTGATCCCTGCTGTTATGTGGAGATCAAAGGGGTATCCTTCGATCCGAACAAGGGAGCTTTCCTGGATCTGCCCATAATGTCAGTTTCAGCAATCTCACAAGAAAAAAATAAAAAAGAAGACGACACATCCGGCCCATGTGTAGGTCGGTCTGTCTGACAGAATCCAGGCGTTTTGCCGGCTTCTGTCGACCGTGCACGCTAGAAAACCAGCAGCCAACTGACTCCCAATCAGCGCTCTTAGCTAAATGGCAGGGATCGCTGATTGGAGTGTTCTAGCGGAAAGAGGGGGGGGGGGGGGGGGGTGTTA
>BLSH010185650.1:71875-97621 GCA_018402905.1 Glandirana rugosa
TGGGAAATCCCTCCGTGGCTTTAGTGGTTAACAGGGTTTTGACCCTCTTGAGGGATGTTTATTTATTTTTCTCCTACGTTCACTGACAGACGCAGCTCTTCATTGACTTGTGGGGTTTATGCTTGTCCCACTAGGAGTTAACTAGGCAGGGAAAAGAACAGCTGGCCCCTCCCACGGAGCCGTCCTCTCTTCCCACATAAACCCTTCACATAGCATAGCTCATCAGTTTCAATGCCTAGTTTGCATAGGAGTTGACCTGGCTCCCTTAGGGTATTTGCGGTCTGGATTGTGATCGCTTTTTTACTTTTATTTTTATTCTTATTTCTCTTTACTTTTTACTACTACTTCTATCAAGCAACGAAGTCTGCTATCAAGAAGCCGGCCGGGGCATAGAGAGTCGCTCGGACTCTGTACTTTCCCCGGCCTGGCCGACCGATGCGAGCCAGTCCCGCGGTATGGGGACCCGCCGCATCGTGCCCGTTCCGTGCGGGCGGCCTGGGGTGACCCCCATCTGTACCCAAGTCCCGGATTGCGGTCCGGTTCGGGCGGCAGCATCCCGCCCAGGCAGGGCGGAAGGTCTGCAAATGGGTGGCTACCCGCTGCGCCCGACAGAAGTGGTGAGTGAGAGTTCCTCCCTCCCCCCTTTTCAGGGGCGGAGGGGGGACCGACGCCATCCATGATGTTTTAGGGTAGCCACTGGTTAAGGGCACCATGGGGCCCTTGACACCCCCCCACCACCCCCCTCCCCCCCGCCGCACCCGATCGTTTGCGACGCTTTTTTGGGGTCCTTGCCATGGCGATCCGCCGCTATTTTGCGGTGGACCGCCGCCATTTTCCCGTAGCCGCGGTCATACTGGGCTGATGGAGCCTTCCCTCTAGCGCTCAGAGCGGCCATTTACGGTAGTGCACATTCCCTGCAGGTGATTTCAGCCTCTAGAGTTTACTTGGGGGCCATATTGGAGTCCCCTGCTGCTGTAAAAAACGTGTTGCAGACGTTTTTACTTTCTCTTGGGAATGGTGTGTGACTCCTGACAGTCGCAGCTCTTCTGACGATCCTCTTTGCAGGCAGCAAACAGCAAGTATAGCTGAGCTCTCCTGTGGGTGCTGGTGGCAGCGGGTGTAGTCCTCCTGGGTGTCCTTGGTGCTCTGTGGGCCGGTGGTGTGCGGCTGTGTGGGGGTGCCTTAAAGCTAGTATTCACCTGCATTTTGCTGAAGGTGTTTTTTGGGGAAAAAAAAAAGATGGCAGACTATCCTGCTGGGACTGCTAAAGAGGATTCAGCGGCAGCGCAATCTGCGCAAGGGGCCTTTTTGGACCAGCTGCGGGCGGTCTTCAGTGAGTTTCTCCCCCAGGCGGATGTCGCCCAGCAGGTCCCTAGGAAGAGTCCTCCACCCCCCTGTTCTTCTGGGGAGGACTCTGATCGAGAAGTGGCCTCGGGGGTCACAGGGACCCCCAGTGGACCTCTCTGATGGTGAACTGGGCCCTTCGGACGGAGAGGAGGACCAAGGGGCAGCAGCTGGGCGCGAAAAGGTGCTGGTATCCACCATTATCACTGGTATTCGCACTATACTGCGACTGAACCAGGATGTGTGTGGGTCCACCAGGCCCCCCAGGGCCCCTAAGGCTTACCCCTATGATCAATCTTTTGATCATCTGATCTATCGTGAATGGCAGCGTCCGCAACAGTCTTTTTCACTGTCAAAACGCTTTACCACTCACTATCCCTTGAGGAAAGCTTTTTGAAGAAATGGGAGTCGCCTGTGGTGGACCCACTGATAGCCCGCCTGAATAAGGCGACAACCATTACTCTGGAAGGGGCCCCTTGCTTTAGGGACCTGGCTGACAGGCGGTGTTAAAAGCTCTCTTCCTGGTAGCAGGCTCAGCTCTACGGCCGGCCCTGGCGTCTGCCATGGTGGCGCAATATCTGGCTGAGTGTATGGCAGAGCTCCAGAATGATCTGGACTGCGGCCGCCTGATAGATGCGAGAGAGCTGATTTTTTACATCAAGGTATCAAGTACCTCTGTGACGCGGCCATGGATCTACTGCCTATGTTGTCCAGAATGGCGGTTTTTGCCGTCATCCTCAGACGGGTTCTCTGGTTACGTTCATGGTCCGGAGACCATGCGTCCAAAAAAGGCCTCGCAGATCTCCCCTTTCAGGGTGGACGTATATTCGGCCCACAACTGGATGAGATCATTAAGGATTTCACAGGAGGTAAGAGCACTTTCCTCCCAGTGCCCCGGAGGCGTGAGTTTCGCCGTAGACAGGGGCCCCCTCCCTCGGTTCAGAAGAGGTTTTTTCGTGCCACGGGCGCAGCAGGCAAAGGGATCAGATCGGGTAAGACTGCTGCAGGGGCCGGAAAATGGCAGTGGCAGCGAAAGATCGAAAAGGCGGAGAACAAGCTCTCCTCCGCCTGATGGGCTGGGACGTCTTCTGGGGTTCACAGACCGCTCGCATTCCCGACCGGTGGGTCCAGGAAGTAGTGTCCACCGGGTACAGGATAGAGTTCAACACTCTACCCCCAGACAGGTTCTTCCCATCGAACTTAGGGCTCCCGCAGGCACGCCGGGAGGCCCTCTTCGGGCTGTCCAAGCATTCTCGGACCAAGGGGTGATTGTGCCAGTGCCTCCAGTGGAGAGGTTCCGAGGTTTCTACTCAAACCTGTTCGTGGTCCCCAAAAAAGGGGGGGGGGTCCGGCCAGTACTGGACCTGAAGGCCCTGAACTGGTATGTGAAGGCACGAAAATTCCGGATGGAATCGATCCGCTCGGTTGTGGCCGCCCTCCATCAGGGGGAATTTCTGGCGTCTCTGGACATCAGGGATGCGTACCTCCATGTACCTATTTGTCCACGGCATCAACGTTCCCTTTGCTTTGCAGTGGGGGACCTACATTATCAATTTGAGGCGCTCCCTTTTGGTCTGGCCTCAGCCCCTCGAGTTTTCACAAAACTGGTAGCTCCGGTACTGGCGTTACTGCGACAGAGAGGCATTGCGGTAGTAGCCTACCTCGACGACCTCCTCCTGCGAGCGGAGTCCACCTCGGCTCTGGAGGAGAATGTGAGAATCACCATGACCTCGCTGCAGGATTTCGGCTGGTTGCTCAACCTGCAGAAGTCGACGGTGTCTCCATCCCTGGAGTATCTGGGTCTGATTCTGGATACAGAGCAGGCAAAGGTGTTCCTTCCTCCGGCCAAGTTGCTGTCGCTGCAGTCTGCGATGCGAACCCTCCTGTCACACCGACGGTCTTCATTACGATTCTGTATGCTGGTGCTGGGGCTCATGGTCTCGACTTTCGAGGCGATACCTTACGCCCAGGGTCACACACGACTTCTCCAGCGAGCGATTCTGTCTCAGTGGGACAGGTCTCCTTGGTCCTTGGACCTTCTGATCCGCCTGAACTCCCAGACCAGGGCATCTCTGACTTGGTGACTTCGGGACTCGGCGTTGACTCAGGGGAAGTCGTTCCTGCCCCTTCAGTGGGTGATCATCACCACAGATGCCAGCCTTTCAGGCTGGGGCGGGATCCTGGGGCAGCTATCTGCCCAGGGCCGTTGGTCGGCGCAGGAAGCTCGCCTCCCCATCAATGTGCTGGAGCTGAGAGCGATCAGATTATGCCTATCTCACTGGACAGTGAGGTTGCAGGGTCGTCCGATTCGGATTCAGACGGACAATGCCACAGCAGTGGCATATGTGAACCATCAGGGCGGCACGAGGAGTCCAGCAGCTGCAGCAGAGGCAGCTCTGATACTGCATTGGGCGGAACGTCACGTTCCGGCAATCTCCGCCATTTACATTCCAGGCGTGGAAAACTGGCAGGCGGACTTTCTCAGTGGCCAGACACTGGACCAGGGGGAGTGGTCTCTCCATCCGGAGGTATTCACCCAGATTTGCCACAGATGGGGGACGCTGGACGTGGATCTCATGGCGTCTCGGTTCAATCACAAGGTGAAGACCTTTGTGTCCAGAATGAAGGATCCGTTGGCAGTGGCCACGGGCGCTCTGGTGGCCCCCTGGGGCCGTTATCGCTTTCTGTACGCCTTCCCTCCGATAAAACTTCTACCGCGATTGATACGCAGAGTAGTAGCGGAGGGAATACCAATAATCCTGGTGGCTCCGGATTGGCCTCGGCGTATGTGGTACGCCCACGTGGTGCGAATGGTGGTGGACATTCCCTGGCGGCTCCCGCTGCGAGACAATCTACTGTCTCAGGGGCCCATCTTGCACCCTGCTTTACCCTCGCTGGCTTTGACGGCCTGGCTATTGAGTCCCAGGTGCTGAGGGAAAGGGGAGTCGCTGACTCCGTGATCCCTACCTTGCTAAAAGCTCGCAAGTGTACTTCTTGCAAGATATATCACCGCACCTGGAAGGCTTACATAGCTTGGTGCGAGGCGGAGGGTCATAACCCTCGCTCTTATATGGTGTCTAGGGTCCTGACTTTTTTGCAGCAAGGCCTGAACAAAAAGCTGGCTTTGAGTACTCTCAAGGGCCAGATATCGGCCCTGGCGATTCTTTTCCAGAGACCTTTGGCTTCACACTCGTTGATTCGTACCTTTGTACAAGGTGTGCTACATGTTGCGCCTCGGTTGAGGACTCCGATGGCTCCGTGGGATTTGAATTTGGTGCTTTCTGTGCTCCAGAAACCGCCATATGAAAAAATCAGGGAGATTTCCTTACAACTGCTGTCGCAGAAGGTGGCCTTTTTGGTGGCCATCACATCAGCCAGACGGGTGTCTGAGTTGGCGGCACTGTCGTGCAAGTCTCCCTATCTGGTCCTGCACAAGGACAAGGAGGTCTTGCGACCCTCTCCTTCGTTTCTTTCGAAGGTGGTTTCTTCCTTTCGCATTAACAAAGATATTGTTCTTCCTTCATTGTGCCCACGTCCATCGCACCCAAAAGAATTTGAGTTGCATGCCTTGGACATAGTGAGGGCCTTACGAGTGTATTTAGCTGCTACAGCTTCCTTTCGGAAGTCTAATTCCTTGTTTGTGCTGGTAGAGGGTCCGTGCAAGGGTTTGGCGGCCTCGTCGGCTACTGTCTCTCGTTGGATTAGACAGACCGTGACCCACGCATATTCTGTTCGGGGCAAGGTTCCCCCTTTTCTGGTCACGGCTCATTCTACCCGGGCTGTTAGCACTTCCTGGGCTTTCAGACAACAGGCCTCGGTGTCACAGGTGTGCAAGATGGCCACTTGGGCCTCGGTACACACTTTCACTAAGTTTTATAAGATTGATGTGTTAGCATCTTCGGATGCTGCTTTTGGCTGCAAAGTTTTGCAGGCGGCAGCGTAGGCACGTCTGGTGCCTCCTTAGAGGTTCTGATGGGTACAGTTGTTGTTGTTTACCCACCCCTCTTTTTGACACAGCTTTGGGACATCCCCACAAGTCAATGAAGAGCTGCGTCTGTCAGTGAACGTAGGAGAAAAAGGGATTTTATTAAAACTTACCGTAAAATTCTTTTCTCCGAGTTCACTGACAGACGCAGCACCCACCCCTCTGCGCTCTGTTTTCGGTATGGCTTGTATACGAACTGAAGAGCTATGCTATGTGGAGGGTTTATGTGGGAAGAGAGGACGGCCCCGTGGGAAGGGCCAGCTGTTCTTTTCCCTGCCTAGTTAACTCCTAGTGGGACAAGCATAAACCCCATAAGTCAATGAAGAGCTGCGTCTGTCAGTGAACTCAGAGAAAAGGATTTTACGGTACATTTTAATAAAATCCCTTTTTTTTAAATACACTTTTTTGAATGATAATGCAAAAAAAAACACAATACATAACCCAATTTTTAGTATGCTATAAAAGAGGAAGTTACACTGAATAAATAGATACCAATCATGTCACACTTTAAAATTGCGCACGCCAGTGCAACAGCAACAAACAAAGTAAATTTTACTGTCCATAGGCGACGCTTTAAAAGCATTTAAAGCTTATCAATTTAGATTTACACAGGAGATCTGGTATTAGAATTACTGTCCATGGCTGACGTTCGCAGTGATACCTCACATGTGTGGAATTATCACTGTTTCCGTGCGTGCGGGACTAATGCATCACATCAGAAGTCCTCCCTTCACATGAGAATTTCCCCATCGCATCAGAAGTTCTCCCCTCACATCCGAAGCCCCCTATTATATTAGAATTCCTCACTTCACATGAGAATCCCCCTATTATATCAGATGTTCTTTCACATCAGAAGTCCTCCCTTCACATCGAAATCCCCCCATCGCATCAGAAGTTCTGCCCTCACATCAGAAGCCCTCTATTATATCAGAATTCCTCACTTCACATGAGAATCCCCCTATTATATCAGATGTTCGCAGTGATACCTCACATGTGTGGAATTATCACTGTTTCCGTGCGTGCGGGACTAATGCATCACATCAGAAGTCCTCCCTTCACATGAGAATTTCCCCATCGCATCAGAAGTTCTCTCCTCACATCAGTAGTCCCCTATTGTATAAGAATTCCTCACTTCACATGAGAATCCCCCTATTATATCAGATGTACTCCTTTCACATCAGAAGTCCTCCCTTCACATCAGAATCCCCCCATCGCATCAGAAGTTCTCCCCTCGCATCAGAAGCCTCCTATTATATAAGAATTCCTCCCTTCACATGAGAATCCCCCCATTATATCAGATGTTCTCCTTTCACATCAGAAGTCCTCCCTTCACATGAGAATCCCCCCATTATATCAGATATTCTCCTTTCACATCAGAAGTCCTCCCTTCACATGAGAATCCCCCCATTATATCAGATGTTCTTCTTTCACATCAGAAGTCCTCCCTTCACATGAGAATCCCCCCATCACATCAGAAGTTCTCCCCTCACATCAGAAGCCCCCTATTATATCAGAATTCCTCCCTTCACATGAGAACCCCCCCCCCCCATTATATCAGACGTTCTCCCTTCACATCAGAAGTCCTCCATCACATCAAAGTCCTCCTTTCACATCAGAACCCCCCCCCCCATTATATCAGATGTTCTTCCTTCACATCAAAAGCCCCCATCCCATCAGAATCCCCCAACACCCCAAAGTTCAAACACACATGCCTTTCTCTGCAGCCTCAGCTGCACTGGACAGTGAAGTGCTCTGTGCTGAGCGGTTTCCTGTTCATTCACAAACGGAAGCATAGTAAACACAATTTACTATGCTTTAGTTATGAATAAACACAGTAAGTGAGCGTGTTCACAGTGTTCATTTAGAAAAGGCAGAGGCCGGTAAATAACATATTTCCGAGCCCTTCCCCCCGCTCTCCACCCTGAAACATCCCCTGCAGCAGCCAAGTGGTGAGTAGACAAGAGGAAGGAAGCCAGCAGCACTGTGGAAGGGGGCAATAGGGGGAAACCCGGGTAGTAGGGGGATTTGGCACCACACGGAGAGATTAGAGTGTGCCCAGGCACACTCCCTGCGCACACGCTTATTCTCCCCATCGTATCAGAGGTCCTCCCTTCACATCAGTAGCCCTTCATTATATCAGAAGTCCCATCTTCACATCAGAAGCTCCCCATCATATCAGAAGTCTTCCCTTCACATCAGAAGCCCCCATCACATCAGAAGTCCTCTCTTCACATCAGAAGCCCCCTATTATATCAGAGGTCCTCCCTTCACATGAACATTTCCCCCATCACATCAGAAGTCCTCTCTTCACATGAGAAGCTCCCTATTACATCAGAAGTCCTCCCTTCACATGTGACTCCCCCCCCCCCCCTAACATCAGAAGCCTCCTATTATATCATAAGTCCTCTGTTCACATGAAAATCCCCCCCCCCCTCCAATCACAATAGAAGTCGCCCCCCCCCCCCCCCATCGCATCGGAAGTCCTCCCTTTCCTATACGAATCCCTCCATTATATCTGGGGTCCTCCCTTCAGATCAGAATCTCCCCCATCACATCAGAAGTCCTCACTTCACATCAGAAGCCCTCCATCATATCAGAGGTCCTCCCTTAACATCAGAATCCCCCCATCATATCAGAAGTCCTCACTTCACATCAGAAGCCTTCCATCATATCAGAGGTCATCCTTTCACATCAGAATCCCCCCATCACATCAGAAGTCATCACATAAGAAGCCCTCCATCATATCAGAGGTCCTCCCTTCACATAAGAATCCCCCTGTCACATCAGAGGTCCCCCCTTCACATCCGAATCCCCCCATCACATCCAGGGTCCTGCCTTTACATCAGAATCCCCCATCACATCAGAGGTCTCCCTTTACATCAGAAACTCTCCATCATATCAGAAGTACTAACTTCACACCAAAAGCCCCCCATCACATCAAAAGTCCTCACTTCACATCAGAATCCCCCATTACATCAGAAGTCCTCCCTCCCATCAAATCAGAAGTCCTCCCTTCACATCAGAAGCCTCCCATTACATCAGAAGTGCTTCCCAGGGCTGGCCCAAGACATTGTGCTGCCTGGGTCCAAGGTTGAAATGCTGCCCCCCCCCCAAAAAAAGAATAATCACGCCCACCAAAAGGCCCCCACATCCATTAGACCCCTTTCACACTGAGGCAGTTTTCAGGTGTTTTAGCACTAGAAATAGCGCCTGTAAAGCGCCTGAAAACTGCCTTTCCTGCAGCCTCAGTGTGAAAGCACGGGTGCTTTCACAATGGGGCGGTGCAATTGCAGGATGTTCGAAAAGGTCCTGCAAGCAGCATCTTTGGGGCGGTTTGGGAGCGGTGTATATACCGCTTGCTGACGCAGCCCGCAATCCAGAGTGAAAGTAGCCTTATAATCCATGATAATTTTTAAAATAATTACATTTATCAGGAAGTCAGATTTACATGCAACAACACCTTCTCTATTATGTTCAATTCCAAGGGACGGGCTAGGGTAGTATACAGACAGGCTAGGGTAGTATACAGTCAGGCTAGGGTAGTATTTGACAGTGGTATCAGTGGCAGTGCTGGGAGGTGGGTCAGTGACAGTGCTGGGGGGGGGGGGGGGTCAGTGGCAATGCTGGGGTAGCAGTGCTGGGAGGGGGGGATCAGTGGCAGTTAGGGTTGCCACATCATCCCTTTAATCCAGGACACAATTTAATTACACAGGTTCTGCGGCTGATTAAGGTGGTAATTAAATTCACTTAGTGCCTTATCTGCATTAAATTAGCCTCAGAACCTGTGTAATTCATATGTGTCCTGGATTAAAGGGATGAGGTGGCAACCCTAGTGCATAGTTGCCAACATTGCCAAAAAATTTATAGGGACAATTTTTTGTCTGGGGGCAGGGGCCTGTCTCATAATTAGGGGGCGGGGCATTCATTTGGAGGTGTGGCGTAGCAGGGAATGAAAAAATTACAATGTAATATAACATTAAATAGTTCAACTCACCACAATGTAGAATCAGTGGGAGCCCCAAATGTGTCACTTGCCACGTCGCCTGTCATCAGATGCAGCATGTCACTTGCCACCAGATGCAGGGGTGCCTCTGTCTCCCCAGGTAGGGATGGTGGTCCCTCTGTCTCCTCAGGGGGAGGGGTGAGGGGTGGTGGTCCCTCCGTCTCCCCAGGGGGAGATGGTGGTCCCTCCGTCTCCCCAGAGGGGGGGGTGGTCCCTCTGTCTTCCCAGGGAGATGGTGATCCCTCTGTCTTCCCAGGGGGATTGTGGTCCCTCTGTCTTCCCAGGGGGGGTGGTCCCTCTGTCTCCCCAGCGGACATGGTGGCCCCTCTGTCTCCCCAGGGGACACGGGGGGTCCCTCTGAGTCCCCAGGGGACATGGGATTCCCTCTGAGTCAGCAGTGGTGGATGGGGGTCCCTCTGTGTCCCTGGGTGGGGATGGGGGTCCATCTGTGTCCCTGGGTGGGGATGGGGGTCCCTCTGTGTCCCCTGTGGTGGATGGGGGTCCCTCTGTGTCCCTGGGGGGATGATGGTTTCTCTGTGTCTTCGGTGGTGGATGGGGGTCCTTCTGAGTCCCCCATGGTGGATGGGGGTCCCTCTGTGTCTCCGGTGGTGGATGGGGGTCCCTCTGTGACCCTTGGGGGATAGGGGTCCCTCAGTGTCCCCGGTGGTGGATGGGGGTCCCTGTGTCCCTGGGGGGGATGGTGGTCCCTCTGTGTCCCCGGTGGTGGATGGGGGTCCCTCTGTGTCCCCTGTGGTGGATGGGGGTACTCTGTATCCCTGGGGGGAATGGGGGTCCCTCTGTGTCCCTGGGGGGATGGTGGTTCCTCTGTGTCCCTGGTGGTGGATGGGGGTCCCTCTGAGTCCCCCATGGTGGATGGGGGTCCCTCTGTGTCCTCGGTGGTGGATGGGGGTCCCTCTGTGTCCCTGGGGGGATAGGGGTCCCTCTGTGTCCCCGGTGGTGGATGGGGGTCCCTGGGGGGGAATGGGGGTCCCTCTGTGTCCCTGGGGGTATGGTGGTCCCTCTGTGTCCCCAGTGGTGGATGGGGGTCCCTCTGTGTCCCTGGGGGGGTGGGGGTCCCTCTGTGTCCCTGGGGGTCCCTCTGTGTCCCCGGGGGGGATAGGGGTCCCTCTGTGTCCCTGGGAGGGGATGGTGGTCCTTCTGTGTCCCATGGGGGGTGGTCCCAGTCTTTCAGACACTGACTGTGTCCCAGTGACCTGCTGAGGTGCACTGGGACGCGCTGGCTGCTCTCATCTCCCCTCCAGAAGACCAGCTAGGGAGCGAGCAGGGAAGAGCCAAAACTGAGGCAGAGCTCGGGCTCCGCCTCTTGTTTCTTCCTTAGCTGGTCTTCTTCAAAATGGCGGTTGAGTCAATTTAGTGCCGGCCGCTGACCTCTAGCGGCCGGCGGCAAAAATAAATAAATAAAAAATAATTTAAAAATCGGGAAAAAGTCAATTTCCCCGGACATTTCCCGAGAAAAGTTAAGGCCGGGAAAACGGTCTAAATCCTGGGAATGTCATGGGAAATTCGGGACTGTTGGCAAGTATGCTAGTGGCAGTGCTGGGGGGGGGGTCAGTGGCAGTGCTGGGGTGGCAGTGCTGGGAGGGGGGGGGGGTCAGTGGCAGTGCCGGGGAGGATAAGATTACAGGCAGTTGTACTTACTGTGTATTTGGCTCTGTGGTGTCTGGCGGCAGTGACACCTATACCGAGATGAGGAGATGGGGTCTCCTCCAGCCCCTCCCACTTCAGTCACGAGTCAGCTGACCTCTAGTCTCCACCCCCCTGCCATTCCGCAAACTGAATGGGCGGACAGCCCAGATACTGCAGCTGCTTCGTGCACAACATGCAGCCCAGAGGCTCCAATGACTGGGATGCTGGGCCGATCCTAGGGTCACAGATGCCTGGGCACATTAATATTTCTGGAGCCCCCACATGGGCATGGTCATCTTACTAACCCCACCCCTTTACAAATGTTTCTATGGCAGGACTCAAACACAGAGATGCTCCCCTAAGGAGTCTTTGTTACCCTGGGATCCTCCCATGATCTCTTAACAATAAGCAAAATACAGGAACAGAAGCAGAGTACTCTAATGGGATCTGGAGGGGGGCCTCTCTAATGGACAAAGAGAGGGCATCTGTTAGAGAGTCTGTTAAAAAGAGCCCCCAAACATACTGCAGACATTATACAGGAGATGGTCAGAGACTGCAGACATAGTACAGGAGATGTTCAGAGACTGCAGACATGGTAAAGGAGATGGTCAGAGACTGCAGACATACTACAAGTGCTGGTTAGAGACTGCAGACATAGTACAGGAGGCGGTCAGAGACTGCAGACATATTACAGGAGACGGTCAGAGACTGCAGACATGGTACAGGAGATGGTGAAAGACTACAGCCATGGTACAGGAGATGGTCAGAGACTGCAGCCATGGTACAGGAGATGGTCAGAGACTGTAGCCATGGTACAGGAGATGGTCAGAGACTGCAGACATGATACAAGAGATCAATGCAGTCTCATCAGTACCCATCAAATGCAGCCTCATGAGTGCCCATCAAATGCAGCCTACCAGTGCCCATCAAATGCAGCTTACCAGCACCCATCAATTGCAGCCTCATCAGTGCCCATCAAATGCAGCCTACCAGTGCATACCAAATGCCGCCTACCAGTGCTCATAAATGTCACCTGGCAGTGCCCATAAATGTCGCCTGGCAGTGCCCATCAATGCAGCCTACCAGTGCCCACCAATGCTGCCTGCCAGTGCCCATCAATGCTGCCTACCAGTGCCCACCAATGCAGCCTGCCAGTGCCCACCAATGCAGCCTGCCAGTGCCCATCAATGCCATTGCCACCTGCCAGTGCCCACCAATGCCGCCTGCCAGTGTCCACCAATGCAGCCTGCCAGTGCCCACCAATGCAGCCTGCCAGTGCCCATCAATGCAGCCTGCCAGTGCCCCTCAATCCCATTGCCGCCTGCCAGTGCCCACCAATGCCATTTCTGCCTGCCCATGCCCAAGTCCAATGCAGCCTAGGGAGAGGAGGATTCTCTGGCGCCCCCACCTCTGTGGCGCTTGGGTACGGTGCACCCCGTGCACCCGCCAAGGATCGTCCCTGTGGGATGCACCATCTGCCCGCCTGGAGGGGGGGACAGACACAGAGCTCCTTGCGTCCGATTGTCTCCTTTCCTTCTGCTGTCACCAACCAGCACAACCGGCCATTGACCTGCACGGTGCCCCTGGCTGTTTATTGATAGCGGCGCCCAGCCCATGCAGATGGATGAGGTGGCAACCCTAGTGCATAGTTGCCAACATTGCCAAAAAATTTATAGGGACACTTTCTTGTCTGGGGGCAGGGGCCTGTCTCATAATTAGGGGGCGGGGCATTCATTTGGAGGTGTGGTGTAGCAGGGGATGAAAAAATGTGGTGCGCGCAGCAGATAAAGATGCTCCAATCACCTGGTGTTAGCACTTCAATCATTCCGGCACCATGGTTGGTATGGTGTCAGGATGATTGAAGTGCATTATTTCTATTACATTGTAATATAACATTAAATAGTTCAACTCACCACAATGTAGAATCAGTGGGAGCCCCAAACGTGTCACTTGCCACGTCGCCTGTCATCAGATGCAGCATGTCACTTGCCACCAGATGCAGGGGTGCCTCTGTCTCCCCAGGTAGGGATGGTGGTTCCTCTGTCTCCTCAGGGGGAGGGGTGGTGGTCCCTCCGTCTCCCCGGGGGGGGATGGTGTTCAAAGACTGCAGCCATGGTACAGGAGATGGTCAGAGACTGTAGCCATGGTACATGTGATGGTCAGAGACTGCAGACATGATACAAGAGATCAATGCAGTCTCATCAGTACCCATCAAATGCAGCCCCATCAGTGCCCATCAAATGCAGCCTACTAGTGCCCATCAAATGCAGCCTACCAGCGCCCATCAAAGGCAGCCTCATCAGTGCCCATCAAATGCAGCCTGCCAGTGCATACCAAATGCCGCCTACCAGTGCTCATAAATGTCGCCTGGCAGTGCCCATAAATGTTGCCTGGCAGTGCCCAACAATGCAGCCTACCAGTGCCCACCAATGCTGTCTGCCAATGCCCATCAATGCTGCCTACCAGTGCCCACCAATGCAGCCTGCCAGTGCCCACCAATGCAGCCTGCCAGTGCCCATCAATGCCATTGCCACCTGCCAGTGCCCACGAATGCCGCCTGCCAGTGTCCACCAATGCAGCCTGCCAGTGCCCACCAATGCAGCCTGCCAGTGCCCATCAATGCCATTGCCATCTGCCAGTGCCCACCAATGCCGCCTGCCAGAGAAGAAGTCAAGAGGAACGTGGTTCCTCTATGGTTTCCTGGGTCACTGGGGAATGCTGCCACCCCATGTGAATCTGGCAGCCATCATGGGTCAGGTGGAGCCTATTTAAAGAGGAGCTTCAGTCTCCCCCCCAAGAAATTAAAAGTCCAAATACTGTAGCTGCTGACTTTTAGGCTGGGTTCACACTTAATTCAGATGCGGCTGACATCAGGCCCAAATTTTTGCCTGAATTTGGACCTTAAACAGAGCCAAAGATGCACAGGACCCCTGTGCAATCTGCTCCACAGCCGCCCCGGAGATGTGTGAACCGGCTCCATTGAGAACCAGTCACGGTGTCCTACCATGCGAATTGGATGCGGGGGGAACCTGCATCCAATTTGCATAAGTGTGAACCCAGCCTGAATGCAAAAACATTTACCTGTCCAAGGATCCAGCACTTTTTTCACCCAAGCCCGTTCTTTACTGGGCGTTGGTTCCCTAGCACCGGCATCTTAACTATGGGAAACTGGCTGCGCTTTGTGAATGGTCTCACAGTCTTCTGGCACCTGTGATGTGTTCCAGAAGGCTGCAGGTGAAGTGGGGGTAAACTTCTAGAAGTGGAAGCAGGTACCTGCCAAAACCAGGTACCCCCCCCCCCAAAAAAAAATAAGTGCCAAATGCTAAAGAGGAGGGGGCTGGAGGCAAAAAAGCAGAACTTCCCCTTTTGGGTGAAGTTTTGCTTCAAGGACCTGGCTCAATGTTAGGAAAGGCAAAAATGTGCCTGGGAATCGCCTGTGCACGTTCGCGCGCCTGGGCGCACCAATGGCGGCAAAACAGACTATTTAACCAGACAGCAGCAAATGCTGTGTGTTATACAGCGTTCCCTGCACCTGTGACCCCCTGTGATTTATTATTGAGAGACTTCCTGCATCTGTGACCCTGGCTACTCCTGTGGACTTTGCTGATATCTGCCTGCCCTTGGCCTGTTTACGACTACCCTCTTGCCTGCTCCCTTGGTACTTCTGCCGCCTGCACGTTGCAGACTCAGCCTGTACCTGACCATCCGTTTGCCTGATCCCTCTGTACTGCACCGCCTGCCAGTTGCCAACCCGGACTGTACCACTACCCTTCAGCTTGCACGAGCTTCAGTGGACTTCTACCAACCATCTGAGAGTTGTCCAGCCCTCTAGCCCCCCTGCGCTCCAGAGCTCCCTGTCCACACTACCAGGGGCTCTCGAACCAGGGCCGCAAGAGAGGTTGCCCCCACATAAGCCAGACTCTACCACCAGGTCCATGACAGAAAGGGACAGCCATGTCAGAGTCTGCGCCGGGACCCTCTCCCATGGAGGAACACACACCTTGCCGGATTAACCCAAGCAGTAAAAAACCTGCAGGAAGGATGTACACGCTTGGAAAATCAAGCTCGGGACTTGGCTTCTCCTAGCCCTGCCAGTGGGGGCCAAACACATCCCTGCACCATAGTGACTCCATGAAGTGTCCATGAAGCCTAAGATGCCTATGCCTGAGCGGTTTGCTGGGAACCGCAGGAAGTTCAGAGCCTTCCACAATTCCTGGGAACTGTACTTCGCACTCCAGCCCCGCATGTTCTCTTTGGAAGCCACCAAGGTGGGCCTGGTGATCTCGCTTCTTCAGAATGAACCGCAGGCCTGGGTTCATAGCGTATTGGACCAAAAGGCTCCTGAGACCACCACCTTGGACCATTTTTTCCATGCCATGGCCCAACTATATGAGGACCCACACCAGGCAGCTACCGCAGAAGCCACCCTCCATGTCCTTTAACAGGGCCGCTGTACTGCAGAGGACTACGTGTCTGAGTTCAGACGCTGGAGCGCAGACACAGCCTGGAATGATGCGGCCCTCTGCTTCCAGTTCAGGCTGGGACTCTCTGAGCCGCACAAGGATGAGCTGGCGCGCATCGGGGTACCCAATACCCTCGAAGCGCTATATAATCTGGCCATTCAAATTGACCACCACCTGCGGAGCACAGAGCGGAGTGGGCCACAGGATCTCTGCGTTCTCCCTGGATGCTTACCCGAGTGCCTAACTACCCAGGACCAAGCCCAGCGGCAACCTCCTCCTCCTCTCCTCAAGATCTTCCCAAGCCTATGCAGATTGGGCTCCTCCTCCTGTCCTCTGAGGAACGACAGAGGCGAATGACCCACAACGTGTGCCTCTATTGTGTGGTTCAGGGCATCTAGTGAGGAATTGCCCTGCAAAGCTGGTAAGTGTCCAGCGCCAGTCTCAGGAGAAGTGCTATCCTTACCAAGCTCCCAATCTCACCTAATCCTCTCTATCTCTCTACAGCTTCCCGACGGGAATATCAAAGTTCCAGCCATCCTGGACTCGGGAGCGTGTAGCTGTTTCATTGACCTCATCAGATCCCCCTCAGGCCCAAGGAACGTCCGATGTCTATTCAATTGGCCGACGGGTCAGTCATCAAGTCTGGCGCAGTGATCCAAGAGACTTTCCCTCTACTGCCCCACGCGGCCGAGGGCCACTCAGAGTTCCTACTATTGGATGCAATCACTTCCCCACTGTTCCCAGTGATCCTTGGCCTCCCGTGGATCCGAGTACACAGCCCTCACATTGACTGGAACACTGGAGAAGTTTGATTCCTGTCCCCATACTGTTTGGGTCACTGCTTCCAGCCACCCCAGAGGCCATCACCAGTGGTGCTCTCATTCAACCCTGATCCAGACCAGGAGACTCGCCTTGCTGTCCCTGAAGTGTACCACAACTTCTTGGACGTCTTTAGCAAGAAGGGGGCAGATTCCCTACCTCCTCATAGACCATATGACTACCCAATAGATCTGCTACCCGGAGCCGAGGTCCCTTTTGGCAGGATTTTTCCTCTTTCAGAAGTGGAGCTAGTAGCCCTCAAGGCTTACCTGGAAGAAAACCTGCAGAAGGGGTTCATCCGACCCTCTACATCTCCCGCAGGGGCCGGAATTTTCTTCGTTGAAAAGAAGGACCGTGCATTGATTATTGGGACCTTAATAAGATCACGTCAAGAACCGATATTCACATATCCTGGTTCCTGAACTTTTCCAATGCCTCAGCTCTGCAGCCATATTCATCAAGTTGGATCTTCGGGGGGCTCACAACTTAATCCGTATAAGGGAGGGGGACGAATAGAAGACGGCTTTCCGGACCCGTTTTGGCCACTTTGAGTATTTGGTTGTGCCCTTTGGGCTCTGTAATGCCACGGCCACGTTCCAGCACCTGGTCAATGATGTCTTCAGAGACTTTCTCGATCTATTTCTAGTAGTATATCTGGACAACATCCTCATCTTCTACCCCTCCCTGGAGGAACATCGTAAGTATGTCAGGAGTGTACTCAGCTGCCTACGGCAGCATGGCTTGTACGCCAAGGCCGAAAAGTGTGCCTTCAAATGCACAGACATCGCCTTCTTGGGGTTCCACATCTCCACTACTGGCACAACCATGGACCCCCAGAAAGTAGCAGCTATTGTTGACTGGCCACCACCAGCAGACAAAAAGGCAGTACAGCGTTTCGTTGGCTTTGCCAATTTTTATAGAAAATTAATTCGAGGATTCTCTGCCGCCATCTCCCCAATAACGCAGTTAACCAAACAAAATGCCCGTTTTGTCTGGACTCGAGAAGCGCAAGCCGCCTTCCAAACCTTAAAGAGACTGTTTACTTCAGCACCTGTCCTCAAGCACCCCGACTCCACGCGGCCCTACATCTTAGAAGTGGATGCCTCAGAGACCACAGTCGGGGCAGTCTTGTCCCAGAGACAGGGACCTAAGGCTTCTTTGCACCCTATCGCTTTCTTTTCATGGAAGCTCTCTCCCCCCCGAGAGAAATTACGATGTGGGTGACAGGGAGCTTCTGGCAATAAAATCCGCCCTGGAAGAATGGCGGTATCTCTTGAAAGGAGCAGCTCATCCAGTCTTGGTCTTCACAGACCACAAAGAGACTTAAGCCCCACCAAGCACCCTGGGCCCTGTTCTTCTTCCGGTTTCAGCTACATATTTTGTACCGGCCCGGATCCAAAAATGTTAAGCCGGATGCGCTGTCGAGGATGTTTCATGAAACCGGAGAAGTACCTCCTCCTGACACCATCTTGCCGGCTCACAATTTCTTGTTAATTCAGGAAGATCTACTAACCCGGATCAGGCAAACTCTGGCCAGCTCCGCTGCACCCGCAGACTCTGGACTTTCCCTCAAAAAAGGGTTATGGTGGTCGGGTACACAAGTCTTTGTGCCAGAAGAGCTCCGCCTGACTGCCTTGGAGCTCTGCCACGATCACCACCTAGCCGGACACTTCGGCCTCCGAAAGACAGCTGAACTGCTTTGTCACACCTTTTGGTGGCCACATATGAAAGAGGACTGTAAGAATTATGTAGGTGCCTGCCCTACCTGTGCCAAAAACAAAACGGAGACAACTAAGGCTTGGGGGCCTACTAAACCCTCTACCAATTCCTGAGCGCCCTTGGGCTCAGACCTCAATGGACTTTATTGTGGAATTGCCCCCATCTGCAGGCTTGACAACAATCTTCGTGGTGGTCGACCACCTCATGAAGATGGCACACTTAATTCCGTTGAGGGGCACCCCCTCAGCCACAGAAACGGCCAAAGTATTCATCAGGGAAGTTGTCCGCCTACACGGCATTCCAAAAGACATAGTATCTGATAGAGGGGTGCAGTTCACATCCCGAGTTTGTAGGTCCTTATGTTCTATTCTGGGGATTAAATTGGCCTTCTCTTCTGCCTACCACCCGCAGTCCAATGGTCAAACAGAAAGGACCAACCAGACCCTGGAGCAATACCTCCGCTGCTACTCCTCCTACTCTTAAGACGACTGGGTCTCCTTGTTGCCACTAGCCGAGTTCGCCTACAACAACTCTGTCCATTCTGCCACCAAGCAGTCTCAATTTTCGGTGAATCTCTGCTACCACCCCACTTTCCCACCTGACTTTCTTCCGGAAAGTGCAATTCTGGCCACACTGGAGATTACTAAATTCCTGTAAAGTAACAATAAGCTACTACAGGAGACTCTTACTCAGACTCAAGAGCGCAACAACAAGATCTTTGACAGGAATAATCCAGGAGAACTTGATCTCCAACCTGGCAATCGGGTCTGGCTAACAACCTCCAATCTAAGAGTGTCCTGCCTGTCCAAGAAACTAGGGCTGAAATGTATAGGGTCCTTTCCAATAAAAAGGAGAATCAATAAAGTGGCCTACGAGCTTGACCTCCCACCTACACTTAGAATTCATCCGGTGTTTCACGTTCACCTCCTCAAGCCAGTTGCCAGGGACCTGTTTCCAGGACGGAAAACGGCCCCACCTGAACCTGTGTTGATAGATGGAGAGGAGGAGTTTGAGGTGGAATCCATCCTCGATTGCAGGAGAAGAACAGGAGGCATGCAGTTCCTTGTAAAGTGGAAAGGATATGGGCCTGAGGAGAATTTGCGGGAGCCGGAAAGCAACTTACACGCCCAAGAACTTGTCAAAACTTTCTGGAGAAACAACCCGGCCAAGAGAGCCCAGCTGGACGTCCGGAGGCTGCCCCCTGGGGGGGCAATGTTAGGAAAGGCAAAAATGTGCCTGGGAATCGCCTGTGCGTGTTTGTGCGCACGCCTGGGTGCGCCAATGGTGCCAAAACAGACTATTTAACCATACAGCACCTTGCAGCAGATGCTGTCCGTTCAACAGCGTTCCCTGCACCTGTGACCCCCTGTGATTACTATTGAGAGACTTCCTGCATCTGTGACCCTGGCTACTCCTGGGGACTTTGCTGATATCTGCCTGCCCTTGACCCCGGCCTGTTTACGACTACCCTCTTGCCTGCTCCCCTTGGTACTTCTGCTGCCTGCACGTTGCCGACTCAGCCTGTACCCGACCATCCATTTGCCTGATTCCTCTGTACCGCACCGCCTGCCAGTTGCCAACCTGGACTGTACCACTACCCTTCAGCTTGCACAAGCTTCAGCAGACTTCTACCAACCATCTGAGAGTTGTCCGGCCCTCGTGCTCCACTGCACTCCAGAGCTCCCTGTCCACACTACGAGGGGCTCTCGAACCAGGGCCACAAGAGAGGTTGCCCCCGCATAAGCCAGACTCTACCACCAGGTATGTGACACTCCCAGGCTTGGTGTGCATTTCACATGTGGTTATTGTAGGGATAGGTTACCTGTCTAAAGGGACAGTAATAAGCGTCAGGGAGAGTTTCCAGATGAGTAGGGAAAGGATAGGGACACGCTATCCTTCTGGATACTAAGGATGGGCTTGGGCGTGTTCAGAACCGAACGTGCCCGTTCCTGCCAGGAAGCTGACACTGCAAAGCGCGAATCACAGGCAGTGAGACATTTGCCGATCTGCGGCCGCAGCGATTGGGAAATGTCTTACTGCCTGTCATTAGCTGCATGCAGTGTCAGCTTCCTAGCGGGAACGGACACGTTCGGCTCCGAATATGCCCGAGCCCATCCTTACTGGATACCTCCTCATTTGGGCTCTGATCAACCAGGTCACATTTCTACCCTCAAGACAGATGCTGTCGTCACACCTGAGACCTATTTGCTACACACCTCTGTTGTATTCTGAGAGTGTTCCTAGTTGGGTGTCTTCCTACCGGGCTAGCTGAATTTTAACATTAACAATGCTGCATATGTCATCCAGCGCCTCTAACACTGAGAACCGAGCGATCAAAGACCGTCGATCGCTTGGTTCTCACAGCTCCATGAGCAGAGAGCTGGTGACTGTCAGCAGCTTTCTGCTGTGCCCCCCCCCCCCCCCCCTCCCCAACAGGGCTCACTGGAGCACTGGGCTGTGGAAGGGGTGGGAGTGGCTGGATCAGGCTCTCAGCAGTTTGCTGAGAGGCTGAGCTGGGTGCCGGTCCAGGCATGTGAGCGGATCCCGACTCCATTGTTGCGACCTTGCCCAAGCCTGGATCGACTCTGTGACGTCAGCTGACAGCGGACTTCAGCCCACTGTCTGCTGAAAATGGATCACAGGAGTGCAGAATGAACTGCACTCCTGTGATCCACAGGAGAAGTACAGCTAAATGAGCTTTGGCTGTACTTCTTTAAAATTACACTTTTTGATTGATGCATGTAAAAGCACAGTATGAAGTGTGTGTTATTGCTTACTAATGTAAGTTTGGCTCATATTCATTACTTCCCGTAAAATATGCATGTTTTAGTATTTTTTATCTTCCTGTGTTTGGACCATTTCCTTTTGTTCTTGAAAACAAAATATATTTTGACACGTTAGTGATTCATGCTTTCCTGCTCCTTACTGATTAATGGTTTCCTATCTTTTTCAAGGACAGCTACTAATGAGCACAATATATAAAAATAATGAGCTGATACATGAGAGAAATTGTAAAAGTTTTGTAAATAGCTAATTAGAAGAAGTACTCATTGAGCATAGAGTTCAATGTAGTTGAACATAAAGTATAACTGATGGAGGAATCAAAGTACACCTTGAGCTTAGAGTATAACTGATTGGGGGTATGATGGAATTCAGACACTTGCTTTGGATTTCCATTAGGATATCTCACTGGCCTGATAATCTAATTCATGGGCATTCCTTGGGGGTTGCTGAGATTAGTCCAGTGGATCACTGTAAGCATCTTAAAGGATAAGTGCACTTATCCCCCCTTCCCCCACTTTGCTAACCAATGAAAATCCCTCCACTTCACCCAGCTGAATACTTACCTCGCAATTTTGCCCACGACTTGTTGTTTGCTGCCACTGAAGTGTTACATTAGGGGGGAACACCCACGTGTAAACAAACTCCATACCGCTATAGCAGCTTTGTCTACTCTTTTAGTCTTAGCTTTTAGGACTCTCCTGTCTATCCTGGTTGCCCAAGACCTCCATGGCGGGTCACAAGATGGAAAGCAGCTGGAGATCAGCGAACATCTGTTTTCTGATCTTCCCTGGGTAGTATGAACCCAGAAGTGCTTAGCTCTGACTGAGCACTTCTGAGATTCAGAGCAGTCAATCTCTGGCCGCTTTGGTCAGGAAAGCTGATCAAACACAGTCTGCTCAAGCAGCTTCTAGCAGAGAGCCAAAATAACATTAGGGTCTAATAGACCTCTGATGTCTCCTTAAAGAGAACCTGTTACCTGGACTTTGCTATCACATAGGCTGGTTATCAGCCCATTCTGATGGCACTAAAGTTATGTTTAAAAATATTAGAAAAAAATGTTTGAAAACTTTAAATTTTAAAAATACCAAACCGCCCCTATGTAAAAATGAACTCAGATTTGTGTGTTGGGTGTACGATATTTACTTAATGCAACCTTGTTGATTATATCTTACCATAAAATAGGGCATTATATTGCGTTTGTATACAATAAAATTAATTGGAGTGTATGTTTTGTTGGGAAAAGCAACAGCATGTAAAGCACTGTGAACAATATATACTGTATGCATTATACCTATTTATAGCAGCAGGTGACACTGCAGTATTATAGTGTATAGTTCTTGTCTTCTATGATATGTAGCCATGTGCTCCCTTGAGAGTGGCTGGTAGTAGTGGTTCACCTTATAGCTGCCCTCAATCACACCATATTTCACACATCCGTAGACACTGACCAGGCTGGCTCTTGTTTTTGTTGTTTTATTTAGGGGAAATAACTTGGATGGGGATAAGGGTTGTGGGATGCCCAAACAACTATAGTACACAAAGTCCATATACACTCCTGTATATGCGCACTTTCACTGCAGAACGTCCCTCTGCAGACTTTTACTCCTCACAACTCTCCATCACTCAACTTGCTGACCGTTTCTCTTACAGTTCTCTCTCCAGCACTGAACTTAGTAAATCAACATTCTATTACTTCTCTTCAGCACTGAACTTAGTTTCCAGCTTGAAAGGAAATTTATCAAGCTTCTCTGTTCCTTTCTCTTCACCGCGGCTAGCACATGGCGAGGCCTTCTCTCAGTAGAACCTCCAGAACACCCATTGCAGGCCAGGGATCACAGGCCCCTGAATGTGTAGCAAAAGTACTTGAGTGCTAGCCGGGCCTTTGATGGACTACAACTCCCAGCCCATCCCTCTTCCAGGTCCCACTGACCTGCTTTTCCTCAGTGACTCTCCTTTCCCTGAACTGGCTCCCAAGGCTCCCACAGACTGTCCACTATTTCTCTCCCAGCCTGCTTCAGCACTTTCTCTTGCAGTTCCCAGGGACCGTCACTCACCAAACTGGTGGATCCCTTTAAAGTCTCACACTGTGTAGCACCTCCGCTGTTCTCCTGTTCCCTGTGCGACTCCAGGAATCACCACCACTCCTGGCTGCACCAGAACCTCCAGGCCCCAAGGTCGCCCTCCCCAGACTGGAGCGGGCCTGCCCGGGTAGGGGCCTCAACAGCGCCTCTGCTACATCTCCAGACTTCCACTCAACACTTTTCCTCCCAGATTGGGCTGACTCTGAGTGTTTAAGGAGGCCTGCCCACTGCCAATCCTGCTTGGGGATTGGTCAGGGCTCCTTAGAACACTCCAGATGGCTCCACCCATCTTCAAAGTCCACTCAATCCTCCCTGAGCCACTCCTCCCGGCCCAGATCAAAACATTCAGGCCTGCACCTACAGTCAGGCCTGACTACATTTTACCTCACCTAGCAAAACCCTGCTAGAAAATGCACCTACACTATGGGGGTGCTACAGATATAACAGGATGTATGGTCTATCTCTGTTATATGTACTTGTACAATTCTCCATGAAGAAGTATATTGCTATATCCAAGAAGCTTTCAAAGCATCATTTTAACACTCTGCACAATAGGTTATGGGCGCCAGGCACCCAGAGGCTACAAATGCTTCTTGGCAAGGATGACTTGTTGCAAGTGCTGAACACAGACAGACCCACAAACGGAGAGACAGAGGCATGGAACAGGAAGGATAGGCAGGCAAAAGCAATTATAAGCTTATTAGTGGAAGATGATTAGCTTATCCACATAAGAACAGAGAAAACAGCTAAAGGTATGTGGACTTCATTACAGAAACTGCATCAGCCCTCAAGTCTACATAGTAAACTGTTTTTGCTACAAAAGTTATATAGAATGAAACTAGAAGAAGCAAATGTGTGACCTTGAGAATGCTATGCTAGAAATCATAGAGCAGCTATGCGCCATCAGAGAGCACATCAAAGATAACCATATTGTTGCCAGAATATGTGAAAGGTAAGTTAATCGATGAATATGACAGAAGGCAAGAAGACTTAATAGACTCAGTTGCCACAAGTCATATGACTAGTGATGAGACCTCAAACAATGAGAAAAAGATAGCATTTTAAGACGTGCCACCATCCTATAATAGTGAAAGCCAATTCTATGGGATAACCCCATATACATAAATATGGACTTTACGGGCACACACAAGACCAATGGGATTTAAAAAACATACAATTTATTGTGTTTATTACAATCCAACATGTACAAAAGGATAAAAACAGACTCCAAAAAACAATGGAGAATATAAGTACCCCCAATTAGAAGGGGACCCATACAACAGTGTCTACAAGATTATATATGCTGCACAATGCAAAAAGGTGATACATAATACCAAAACTCAGAGCATATGAGCAGAACTGGAATAGTCGACGCGTTTCGCAATGAGCTTCCTCTGGACTATTCTCTTGCAGGCTCTACGCAAAATGTATATACATATTAGGAGATATCATAGAACATACACTTCTTCAAAGTTACATACATCGTCAATTTTATCTGAATTGCCTCTACATATTGTATGCTTACTTGTGGTGGCCAGGATTCCTAAAACAGTGGGGGTTCTTTTGTGAATCATGGGGGCGGACACAGGGGATATATATCTGGCCTGACACAAGGCAAATGTGTAGATATCTAAAATTAATAATAATAATAATAATAAGTTAGATTCGTCAAATGTATGGCCCATTTAAATTGTATCAGTTCCAAAATGGTCGGTACCTGTATCCTTACTGTCGCTGGGGTATTCGTTAGCCACCCAGACCTATAGCTCCATTCATATGGTTGGTAATCTATTATATAATTTGGCCGGTATTAGTATTTACAGCATCAATATAGCAGGATTAATAAAGATAATAATAAAGTACCCACCAAAGCACCCTCCCATTTGTGACCCGTCAACTGTGAGTCCCAAATGGGGGTATGAATCAATTGTGCAGTTCAAGTCTGAAAATTGCCATTAATTATAGCGTAAATCACCATAAAAGGGAACACCATATATGTGTATCTATTGACATGCTATGTAGAAAAATGGGCACATACCTATAGCCTTTAGTCAGGGTGTATGCCTCCGTCCCAGGACAATACTCACTCCATACATGAGACAACATAAAGCTATTAGAAAAATTCTTAAAGACCATTGGTATCTTTTGACGAATGATAATATTTTGAAAAAATATGTCAAAGACTACCCTGAAATTACGTTTAAACTAGCACGTTCGGTCAGAAGTCGAGTGACACGTAGCCATTTTCAGAACCCCCACAAGGTGGATCAAACTTCCCTTAAAGGCACTTGGAAATGTGGGGCATGCGATTTTTGCCATTGTTACATAGTTACATAGTTACATAGTCAGTGAGGCTGGAAGAAGACACAAGTCCATCAAGTCCAACCCATGTGTGTGTTTTTTATGTCAGTATTACGTTGTATATCCCCCAATGTTGTGGTCCCTTAGGTGTGCATCTAATAGTTTTTAAAATTATCAATACTACCAGCAGAAACCACTGTTTTTGGAAGAGAATTCCACATTCACACTGCTCTTACCGTAAAGAAACCCCTACGCATCTTAAGGTTAAGCCACCTTTCTTTCATTCTCAGTGAATGGCCACGTGTCTCCGTGTTTTCCCTTGCGCTGAATAGTTTTGCCCCTATAGCGGGGTCACCAGTACAGTATTTGTACATTGAAATCATATCCCCTCTCAAGCGTCTTTTCTCCAGAGAGAACAAGTTCAGTGCTTGTAATCTTTCCTCATAACTTAGGTCCTCTAATCCCTTAACTAGCTTTGTTGCCCTTCTCTGAACCTTTTCCAATACCAGGACGTCCTTCTTGAGGATCGGTGCCCAGAACTGGACGGCATACTCCAGGTGCGGCCTCACCAGGGACTTGTATAGTGGGAGAATTATTGAT
>BLSH010185650.1:100156-137648 GCA_018402905.1 Glandirana rugosa
GCCGCCGTTTCACCGAGCAAGGGCGTTTAGCGGCAGTATGCTGCCGCCGACGCCCTTGCTCAAATCACTCGCGCGCGCGCGGCGGCCTCCGCGCGGGCGCGTGAGTGACACAGGTCCCCCCCGGTCCCTCGCCCACGCCGCCGACGCTAACGGCGGCCGATGGGCGCTACCGGGGGGGCCTGGCTCACTCGCCTCCAGGCACATACATTTGTGCCTGGAGGCGAGACACACTCCCCCTTCCCGACACTAGTGTCGGAAGGAAATACACTTCCGACACTGGTGAAGGGAAGGGGTCGATCCGTTCAGGGGTGTGTCAATCTCGTGCTACAGCGATCAGTGCTATAAAAATGCACTGATTACTGTGTAAATGCCATTGGCAGTGAAGGGATTAACCTGCAGGGGGCGCGCTAAGGGTTAACTATGTTCCCTGGGCGTGCTCTAACTGTGTGGGGACTTGCCTAGCTGGGGAAGGGAAGTGGTCACAGCCTTCACATAAAGGAAGGCTGTGATCACAGCCCTTCCCCCTCACACAGAGCGGAGGTCCGTGTTTACATACACGGACCTCCGCTCACTCGGTCCGGGGGGGCCATCGCGGGTAGCCGGCGGCAATCGCAGCCGCCGCACCCGCTCCCTGGCCCCCCCTGGACACAGTGAGTGCGCGGGCGCGCCTCCGGCGGCGCGCGCGCGCTCACTAAACTCGTTCCCGCAGCCGCCGTCGTATGACGGCGATTTGCGGGAACGAGCCACTTTGCCGCCGTCAGATGCCGATCGGCGGTCGGCAAGTGGTTAAAATCCCCCATTATGATAACACTTCCCATCCTTGCCGCTATTCCAACTTGTGATAGGATGTCCGCCTCCCCCTCCTCCCTCTGATTAGGGGGTCTATAGCTTATTCTCAGTAATACTTTCCCCTTGGTATCTTCCCTTTGTAACTCTACCCATAATGATTCAACCTCCCCCCCAGAACCACTATTAATGTCATCTCTTTTTATATACAGGCATACCCCTCCTCCTTTTTTGCCCTCCCTATCCCTGCGATATAGGGAATACCCCTGAATGGTAGCCAGCCAATCATGAGAGCTGTTGAACCAAGTCTCCGAAATTCCCACAAAATCTAATTCCTCTTCGTACAGTAGCAGCTCTAGTTCTCCCATCTTGTCCGCCAGACTCCTGGCATTAGTGAACAAGCCACGTAGTTTTGTCTGGATACCTACTGCTTCCTTGTTGGGTAATCCTTGTTTGCATATAGGACTTGTTACCCTACTTGCCACGTGTTTAGATTCCTTAATCGGCCTATCTCTCCTACCCCCAATACTACCCCCTAGACTCTGTTCCCCTCTGGCTATTGGTAAGTCTGGACCCTCCCCCCCGTTGCCTAGTTTAAAAGCCCCTCTAACTTTTTGGCCATCCTAATTCCCAGCCGGTCTGCACCTTCCCCATTTAGGTGCAGTCCATCCTTCCTATAGAGCTCGTAGCCGATTGAGAAATCGGCCCAGTTCTCCAGGAACCCAAAACCCTCCTTTCTATACCAGCTCCTCAGCCACTTGTTGACTTCCCTAATCTCCCGCTGCCTCTCTGGTGCGGCTCGAGGTACCGGTAGTATTTCTGAGAATACCACCTTGGAGGTCCTAATCTTCAACTTTGCTCCTAGGTCCATGAAATCTTTCTTTAGGACACTCCACCTACCTCTAACTTTGTCATTGGTTCCAACATGCACCATGACAGCCGGGTCTTCCCCAGCCCCTCCCAGCAATCTGTCCACCCGATCCGTGATGTCCTGAACATGAGCGCCCGGTAAACAGTTTACAGTTCGGTGCTTCAGATCTTTGTGACAGATTGGCCTCTCTGTGTTTCTAAGAATGGAGTCCCCCATCACCACGATCTGCCTTACCTTTCGCCTGACTTCATCCCCACCCTCGCTGGAGGAGTTACTCCCCTGGCAGCTAGGGGCGCCACTCTGCTCCAGCGATGCTGATTCCTGGCTGGTTTCCGCAATATCACACAACGGGGTGTATCTATTGGGATGCTCCAGCCCTGGATCAGCCTCCCTGACTTTTTCCCTTCTACCCTTCCTAACTGTCACCCATCTACTCTGTTCTGGTGACTGCACCTCTATGTCTCCACCCGCCTCTGTGCTGGCCCCTGCCGGCACCTGCCGAGTACGATCCCAACTCTCCTTAAGTATTGGATCTATGAAAATCAAACTCTTTACTTACCCAATGGTAAACTACACAGTGTACAACACTTTGTTGATTGCCAAACAATAGGGATCATCTATATTATGTTCTGCGAATGCGGAGCATTCTATGTGGGGAAAACCAGACGCCAATTCTGGCGTAGAATAAAAGATCACATCTATTATGGCAATAAAAACATTTTATCTACACCCATAGGCCGACGCCTAGGGATTTATCACAAGAATAATACAGAGGTGGTCTGCTTCGCAGCTTTGGAGCGGGTCTTGGAAAACCCTAGGGGAGGGGAGTTTGACAAGATCATCTTACAACGTGAGACACATTGGATTTATCTATTGAAAGCTACAGAAAAACCAGGTCTCAATGAGGCACTCAGTTATAAACCCTTCCTCTGACGACAGAAGTGCTCTCTGTCTGAGATATTATGTCCCTTCATAACTTCATCATATATCTTTACATGTTATTCCATCATGTCTTTCCGGTTATTCCTCTCATGTACACCTTCTGAGCACTCACTGATATGCTATTTGTTTTCCTTTATATCCTTCCATTTGTCATATTGTATGGCTACATTTTGTCTAATTGGGCTTCTACTGAAATGTGTATATTTTGTAGTGGCCACTGGCACCCTTACTTATGTACCATAGATTTTTTTACGCTGCGTATTGTTATTACTCATGGCCAAGGTTTGGGGTTGTGTCTCAGGGGGCGGGCACATGTGTCTCATGCAACATCTGGTGTGTTAGTATTGGCTCGGCCGGCCGGTGGATGGGAGTTGGATTTCCTTCTCCCATTGCTCCACCCCGGGGGGGTCGGACCTCGCTTTACACACGGCGCGCCTTCCCTGCGCATGCGCCGTGTGTGTTGAAACGCACGTTGCGCCAAGCTTTTGACGTCACATTCCAGTGACGTCTATCCCCGCTTACTTTGTACGGCGGAAATTGCTCAACGCAATGGGGGATATTTAAGCCGAATGCCGGACCCTCGTGGTCCTGGCGTTCGGGTGCAGACACAGGGAGACAAGCTTGGACGGTCATTAGGTAAATACCTTTTCATTTCCCTCGATTAGGTACTACAAACAATTTTGGGTATACGGCACTAAATCTTCATTACTGCCTTTGCTTTAGACTCTATCCGCCCTTCGGCTCTGCTATTGTCCTGGGACGGAGGCATACGCCCTGACTAAAGGCTATAAGTATGTGCCCATTTTGCTACATAGCATGTCAATATATACACATATATGGTGTTCCCTTTTATGGTGATTTACTCTATAATTAATGGCTATTTTCAGACTTGAACTGCACAATTGATTCATACCCCCAATTGGGACTCATAGTTGACGGGTCACAAACGGGAGGGTGCTTTGGTGGGTACTTTATTAGTATCTTTATTAATCCTGCTATATTGATGCTGTAAATACTAATACCGGCCACATTATATAATAGATTACCAACCATATGAATGGAGCTATAGGTCTGGGTGGCTAACGAATACCCCGGCGACAGTAAGGATACAGGTACCGACCATTTTGGAACTCATACAGTTTAAATGGGCCATACATTTGCCAAATCTAACTTATTATTATTAATTTTAGATATCTACACATTTGCCTTGTGTCAGGCCAGATATATATCCCCTGTGTCCGCCCCCCTGATTCACAAAAGAACACCCACTGTTTTAGGAACCCAGGCAATTCAGATAAAATTGACGATGTATGTAACTTTGAAGAAGTGTATGTTCTATGATATCTCCTAATATGTCTATACATTTTGCATAGAGCCTGCAAGAGAATAGTCCAGAGGAAGCTTATTGCGAAACGCGTCAACTATTCCAGTTCTGCTCATATGCTCTGAGTTTTGGTATTATGTATCACCTTTTTGCATTGTGCAGCATATATAATCTTGCAGACACTGTTGTATGAGTCCCCTTCTAATTGGGGGTACTTATATGCTCCATTGTTTTTTGGAGTCTGTTTTTATCCTTTTGTATATGTTGGATTGTAATAAACACAATAAATTTTCTGTTTTTTAAATCCCATTGGTCTTGTGTGTGCCTGTAAAGTCCATCTTTATGTATATGGGGTTATCCCATAGAATTGGCTTTCACCTCAAACATTGATTACAGTGCAAAAGACAAAGTTTTCCAAGCAAACAGAAAAAGCATCACTGCAGAAGGTAAAGGCCAGGGCTTCCTGAACTGAATTACACCACAAGGAGGTTAACACAGTATCCTTGTAAAGAAGGTGTTGTATGTGCCAGAACTAGAAGGCAGCCTTTTATCAGTGAAAAGTGTTGCAAACAACGGTCTCACAGTTAAGTCCCAGGGTGATGAATGCACAATTCACAACAATAAGCAATTCCTTGCAAAAGGAAAACTGGATGATCACCAATGTAAGCTCATCAACACAGACCAAGAAGCCAATATAATCTCTAATGACCTACACAGCAAGTGTATTCACTTATGGCACAGGCGACTGGGGCACAGAAGTCCAGAAGCTATACAGGACATTATAAAGAGAGGCTTATCAGAAGATTTGACTATAACGCCATGCTAAGTGCTAATGAAATGCAAGTGTTGTATAGAATTAAAAAAAAACACATGCTCCCCTTCCACAGGCATCACAAAGAAAAACCACCCACCCCCTGCAGCTCATACACAGTGACGTATGCAGTCCAATGAAAACTCCCACGTCAGACGGGAACAGATATCTACTGACTATCATTGATGATTATTTCGGGTTCACAACTAATTATCTGATGAAACACAAGAATGAAACATCTGAGAAACTTCAAGAGTCCGTTGCCATGTCTAGCAACAAATTCCAACGCAAATCAGGAATAATACGCACCGACAATGGGGGAGAATACATAAGCAAAGAAGTGGCCTCATATCTTGAGAGACAAGAAATAGTACACCAGACAACCACACCATACACTCCTAAACAAAACAGTGTAGCAGAAAGGAAAAATCGCACTCTTATACAAATGACCAGGTGCATGTTGTTGGATGCCAACCTACCTCACAAGTACTGGGGAGAAGCAGTCATGATTGCAACCTACCTACCAGAACAGACTACCCTCAAGAGCCATTAAAAGTACTCCATTTGAAATGTGGCATCAATCAAAGCCTAGCATAGGGCACATCAGAGTTTGGATGTAACACATATGCCTATATTCCAAGTGAAAAGCGATCCAAGCTGGAGAACAGAGCCATAGTGGGCATTCTAGTAGGCTACAGCAAGCAAACTAAGGGTTACAGAATCCTACACCCAAAGACTGACAAAGGGACAATAAGCTGTAGTGTTTATTTTTATGAGAGCCCCTCACCAGAAACGCTGATCCCTGAAAGCTGTGAAGTGAATATGCCAAGCAAACCAGAAGAAAAGGTCAACCAAAGTGAACCTGTGCAAGAGTCCGGACAAGAGGTGGAACTCACAATACCTAAATCAAGTTCCCCACCAGATCCTGCTGAACTGCCTGAAATCCGAAGATCCATTCGGACCACAAAGGGGATACCACCCATAATACGCTGTTAAAACACACAGCATACTTGAACCAACATTCTGGGAAGACAACAGTAGAGCAAACATCATGTAACATAAAAAAATGCAACTGACAATCCGGTTCAGAGTTCTGCAATAACCCTGGCAAGAAGAGGGGCCTGGCAGTTCCAATTTTTTACAAGTATTTTTTGGCTGGGCAATTGGTCTTTGCACATAGGTGGCTGGTGAGCTCTGGATGATGCGGTGGCCTTAGAAGCAGCTGTAGTAGGCTCTTGTGAAGCGCTAACCCATTTAGTGCATAGAGGTCCCCACTCCCCTAACACCCAAACTAGTTCCATGAGATCAGTCCTACCGGCCTGGAGGGTGACTCATGAGTTTTTGGAGGGCTGTTTCCTATGTCACCACATATCCCTTTATGGAAGAATTCAAACCTCTCCCATTTTTATGTCTAAGATGATCCAGTAGTGTGATCAAGGTACTGGATGATATCATTCATAATGGCATGTTGCGGACCTTTGATGATCTTAAAGCCTCATTCTGCCTACCAAACTCCCAATTTTTCCACAATTTACAGCCGAGACTTGCCTATCACTCTCAGTTTGGCCCTGTCCAGTTCTCCTTCCGCCCATGTGACTTGGAGTCCATGTTGAGGGACGATGATCTTTCTAAACCTCTGTCTACTATTCATAAAATACCTGTTCCCCGAAACAATCAAAATGCTGAAAATCTGCAGAACATCTTGGAGAGCCGCAGTGCCTGATATGGATGACGAGGATTTGGAGGATGTGTGGGAGGCCCCCTTTACTAGTTTGGTCCCTGAGAGAGAGGTGGCATAGAGTGTACCTAACTCCAGCTAAATTAGCCAGAATGTTCAGGGATAGCTTCTTCTCCTGCTGGCATTGTTCCTTCCCTGGTGAAGATTTTATGAATATCTTTTGGGAATGGCCGCACATACAAGCATATTAAAACGGACGTCATTTAGTGTATTCAATCTGTGACCACCATACCCCTCAGCCCTTCTGTCAGAACATGTCTTTTAAGCTTAGTAGATGAGCTGGCCTCCACTAGAGTGGCATGTACACTACTGACGTTATTATTGTATTATGCCAGAAAACTCATTATCCTTTTTTGGAAGAAAGCAGTGGCACTGTCCATGATGGCCTGGAAGGGCAACTCAGAAATTTGATAAAGTGTGGGGAGGATAGGTTGAGTCTCCACTTACTGTTGCTGACAGATTGTGAATTGCCTTTTAGACATGTGCAATTTGTTGCCATCCTGAATACAAATTCAGACAAATTTTTGCTTATTCGAGGATTCGGATGTATCTGAATCTCCAAATGAAATGGTAACGAATAGTAATGAATTTCATTGAAATCCATTCAAATTTGTTTTGTTTATTAGTTTTCTAACGAGTTTCAAATTTTCAGAAAGATTAGAATTTGGACCTGTTGAAAAACGATCAAGCGATCCGAATTCTGTGTGAAGAAATAGCTGGTTGTCAATCAGCGGGCCGAGAAGCCGGCCACCCGTGTCCTTAACAGCAATGGGGGGTTATTTACTAAAACTGGAGAGTGCAAAATCTGGTGCAGCTCTGCATAGAAACCAATCAGCTTCCAGATTTTATTTTCAAAGCTTAATTGAACCAGCTGAAGTTAGAAGCTGATTGGCTGCCATGCACAGCTGCTACAGATTCTGAGTGCTCCAGTTTTAGTAAATCTCCCCCAATGAGTCATCATCTGTCAGCTGGCTTCCCCACTGACAGATGAATGAAAGATAAAGAATGTCGGCAATTGAAAAATGTAAAAAATAAACGGCATAGGGTCCCTCCCAGTCTATACCAGGCCCTTCGGGTCTGGTATGGACATTAAGGGAAACCCTACGCCAAAATAAAAAAAAAAACGGAAAAAAAAGTGCCCTGCAATGTAATCCACCGTCAATAATGCCGCCCAACGGACCCAAAAAATAACAAAATGTCAAAAAGTGCTTTGCCTCTATAAGAGGCTACCCACCGTATGCGGTCTCTTTGTTTTGACAGCTCTTATATAGGCCAGGGCAGGGCCACCCGCTTACATCACCCGGTGGCACCACCCCCACCTGACGTCATGTGACATCTGAAGGGAGCGGTGCCACCGAGTGACATAATATATACAGTATCTCACAAAGGTGAGTACACCCCTCACATTTTTGTAAATATTTTATTATATCTTTTCATGTGACAAAACTGAAGAAATTACACTTTGCTAAAATATAAAGTAGTGAGTGGACAGCTTGTATAACAGTGTAAGTTTGCTGCCCCCTTAAAATAACTCAACACATAGCCATTAATGTCTAAACCATCGGCAACAAAAGCGAGTGCACCCCTAAGTGAAAATGTCCAAATTGGGCCCAGAGTGTCAATATTTTGTGTGGCCATCATTATTTTCCAGCACTGCCTTAACCCTCTTGGGCATGGAGTTCACCACAGCTTCACAGGTTGCCACTGGAGTCCTCTTCCACTCCTCCATGAAGACATCACGGAGCTGGTGGATGACCTTCCGTTTGAGGATGCCCCACAGATGCTCAATAAGGTTTAGGTCTGGAAACATGCTTGGCCAGTCCATCACCTTTACTCTCAGCTTCTTTAGCAAGGCAGTGGTCGTCTTTGAGGTGTGTCTGGGGTCGTTATCATGCTGGAATACTGTCTTCAAAGGGAGGGGATCATATTCTGCTTTAGCATGTCAAAATACATGTTGGCATTCATGGTTCCCTCAATGAACTGTAGCTCCCCAGTGCTGGCAGCACTCATGCAGCCCCAGATGATGACATTCCCACCACCATGCTTGACTGTAGACAAGAAACATTTGTCTTTGTACTCCTCACCTGGTTGCCGCCACACACACTTGACACCATCTGAACCAAATAAGTTTATCTTGGTCTCATCAGACCACAGGACATGGTTCCAATAATCCATGTCCTTAGTCTGCTTGTCTTCAGCAAACTTTGTGGGCTTTCTCGTGCATCATCTATATAAGAGGCTTCCTTCTGGGACAACAGTCATGCAGACCAATTTAATGCAGTGTGCAGGCAGCACTCATACGTCTATTTCCCAAAGACAACCTTTGCATATGACGCTGAGCACGTGCACTCAACTTTTTTGCTCGACCATGGCAAAGCCTGTTCTGAGTGGAACCTGTCCTTTTAAACTACTGTATGGTATTGGCCACCGTGCTGCAGCTGTTTCAGGGTCTTGGCAATCCTCCTATAGCCTAGGCCATCTTTATGTAGAGCAGCAATTCTTTTTTTCAGATCCTCAGAGAGTTCTTTGCCATGGGGTGCCATGTTGAACCTACAGTGACCAGTATGAGAGTGGGAGTGATAACCACAAATTTAACACACCTGCTCCCCATTCACACCTGAGACCTTGTAACACTAACGAGTCACATGAGACCGGGAAGGGAAAATGGCTAATTGGGCCCAATTTGGAAATTTTCACTTAGGGGTGTACTCACTTTTGTTGCTAGCGGTTCAGACATTAATGGCTGTGTGTAGAGATATTTTGAGGGGGCAGCAAATTTACACTGTTATACAAGCTGTACACTCACTACTTTACATTGTAGCAAAGTGTAATTTCTTCAGTGTTGTCACACGAAAAGATATAGGAAAATATGTACAAAAATGTGAGGGTGTACTCACTTTTGTGAGATACTATTATATATATATATATATATATATATATATATATATATATATACAGTCCCTGACAAAAGTCTTGTCGCTTATCTATTTTGTAGAAACACCTGCTATTAACCTGACTTTTAATTAATCAATTGGTGTTAGAAATAGCTCATATGAAAAGCTAAAACCCTCCCAAATGATGTTTAATGCACTGAAATAAATTAGTTTCACTGAAAAAAGATTTATCATTTAATCAAGACAGAAAGGTCAAATTTTGGCAAGACAAAAGTTTTGTTGTCTATACAGAAATTTAACAAATTTACTGCAAATACAAAAATATGTCAGCAAATTAAGTAGTGGTGCTGTGAGATCCAAATTTAATATCTTGTATGACTTCCATGAGCTTGAATGACTGCATCCATGCGGTTTGGCAAGGATTCATACAATTAATTGATGAAGTCATCAGGAATAGCAAAGAAAGCAGTCTTGCATGCCTCCCAGAGTTCATCAATATTCTTTGGTTTCGTCTTCCATGCTTCCTCTTTCATCCTACCCCACATATGCTCAATGATGTTCATGTCTGGTGACTGGGCCGGCCAATCCTGTAGCATCTTGATCTTCTTCGCCTTGAGGAACTTTGATGTGGAGATGGAAGTATGCGATGGAGCACCATCCTGCTGCATAATTTGGCCTCTTTTATGGTTAGGAATATAAAAGGTAGCTAAGATTTCTTGGTATTTTAGACTATTGATGTTGCCTTCCACCCTGCAGATCTCTCGCACACCCCCATACTGGATGTAACCCCAGACCATGATTTTTCCGCCACCAAACTTCACTGTTTTCTGGGTGAATCCCGGATCCATGCGGGCTCCAGTAGGTCTCCTGCAATATTTGTGGCAACTGTGGTGTAATTTAACAGAAGATTCATCTGAAAAATTCACCTTCTGCCACTTTTCCAGCGTCCATCCTTTTAGCAGGCTGTGGACCTTGGCAAATGCCACACGGTTTTTCAATTGTCTTTTGTTTAGTGCTGGCTTCTAGGCACTGATTCAACCATGGAGGCCATTTCGAGACAGAATCCGACAAACTCTTCTGGTTGACAAAGGGACTTCGGGTGACCAGGTCTCATGGAGCTCTGCCGCAGTGTAAAATGGGCTGGCCTTGGATTTTCGAGCCACCAAACGGTCCTCTGGAGCAGTTGTCTTGCGGGGTCTGCCTGACCTGGGCTTGTCAAAAACATCTCCAGTCTCTTCAAATCTTTTTTTTATCCTCTGTACTTGACGCTGAGACACATTGAAGGTGTCTGCCACATCAGCAGTGGATCTGGTCTTCAGCCTCTTGATAATCATAACTTTAGTCTCAGGGTGAATCTTAGGCATGTTTGCAGAGGTCTAGTTGCAGTTGATGTGAAGGTCTAGTGTACTGGGGTTCTTTTTATACACACACCTGAGACCTAATTGATCCATTATTAGTCACAGGTGAAGCTCATATGACAAGGGGACAACACTTATGTCTTTGCAAAAATTGACTCAATGGGCTTTACCAAGCTGTGAATATTAGAATACTTTTTGACAGTTTCGTTTTGCACTGAAACATTATTACAAAAGCTGTTGGGATTAAAATGAGCCATTTCTTGTAAAAAAATCTGATTAGAAATATATTTCAGCGGCACTTCAGGTCAATTTGTACACAAGCGACAAGACTTTTGTCAGGGACTGTATATATATATATATATATATATATATATATATATATATATATATGAAATACATACTCCTTTTTTAACAAAGACAGTGCAACATTTACTGTAAAGTGCCAGTTTACAAGGACACCTCCAAAATTCACATGCATTAAACAAATAGATATAGAACAGATGTAACAACAAAATAATTGAATATCCCGGCATGCTCGTCTTCCCCTCCCTGATCCTCCTCCTCCTTCAGCAGCCACTTTAACAAGGTCTTGCCTACTATAATACATGCCACACTGATTCAATTTGCCGGCATTGGTTCAGTGTTCTGCTAATCACTGGAGTCTAGGGGACTTTGTTACAGCGGCCGCTGGAGGAGGCCCGAGGGGGGGGGTGGGCGCGCCGGGATGACACCCCCCCAATGTGTGGCACCCGGGGCATGGACGCCCTCCCCTTCCCGCACACCCAAACTGCCTGCCACAGCTCGCAGTCCTACAGGACACGGCTGCTAACATGAATGGCTTCCCTGCAGTGGAAAAAGTACAGGAATGCCATTCCCATGCGTTCCTGCGGGACTCGAGCCCTGGTTTTATCCCCCAGACCTTTCACCATTTTTGTTACCTTTACGGCCATTAATTTTTATTCGCTGTTTTTCATCGAAGATCTCTATAGATCTATTGTGGACCAAAGCAATTTATATGCTGGTCAATACATCACCACTAATCCCCATTTATCACTTGCCAGAGCCTGGAGACCTATTACAGTTCCAGAATTTAAGACCTTTCTGGGCCTTTCCCTCTACATGGGCATAACTAAAAAAAATCGGAGTTGCGGTCATGTTGGTCCACTGACCCAATTCATCATATGCTTGTGTTCTCTGCTTGCATGGCCAGGACACGATACGAGCAGATCCTGCGGTTTATGCAGTTCAACGACAATGAACTCTGTTGTCCAAGGGGTGACCCTGAATACAATTGGCTCCACAAAATTCGGCCCCTCGTAAACCACTTCAACACACAATTCGCAGCATTGTTTATTCCCGACGAGGGTGTCTGCATAGACGAGTCCCTGATTAAATTTTCTGGCCATCTTGCTTTCAAACAGTTTCTCCCCAGCAAGCTTGCCAGATATGGGGTCAAGATGTATAAGCTCTGTGACAGGGCCACTGGTTATACATATAGTTTTATGGTTTACAAGGGAAAAGATAGTCACATGGATGCCCAGGCTACATAGAGAGTGCTGGCAAGATTGTTTGGGACTGGGTGTCACGTATGTGGACAATTACTACACAAGCGTGCCTCTTTTTAGTCACTTGTTTGATCATCAAATTGGCGCATGTGGCACCCTGCAATCTAATCGCCGGGGCTTCCCCCAACGGCTGGTAGAATCCTGACTTAGACAGGGGGAGAGAGCCTGCTTGAGAAGTAGTAATTTGCTTGTGGTTAAGTGGGGGGATACAAAAAAGGTTTTCGTTCTTTCCTCCATTCACGCAGATACCACCGTCCAAATTACAACGGCGACTGGTGTTGTGGAGAAACCCCTCTGTGTCCACGAATATAACCAAAATATGGGAGGGGTGGACCTCAACAACCAGTTATTAACGCCGTACCTAATTGTCTGTAAAACCAGACGCTGGTACAAAACCTGTCTGTATACTTATTCCAATTGGCTATGCTGAACGCTTATATGCTATACAAAGCGTCAGGACAGACTGGATCTCTCCTTCAATTCCAGGAAGAGATCATCAGAGCCCTTCTGTTTCCAGATGGTGCTGCACCCCATGTTCCCAATCCAAATGCAGTGAGCTGGCTGCATGGGCGGCATTTTCCGCATGCCGTTCCTGGTACTTCTACCAACCGAGTCCCCCAAGAAAGATGTTGTGTTTGCCGACGACACGGATACAGGCGTGACACCCGTTATTATTGTCCCTCCTGTCCTGACCAGCCTGGTCTTTACATCGGTGACTGTGTCGAGCACTACCATACACTAATTGAGTATTAGCGTAGGGTACAGCACTACACAGGAAAAGGGCACACTGTCACAGGGTCTCCAAAGATGTCACTGCATTTTTAGAGACCCTAACCTTTACTGTTATAAAAAAAAGTGCACCAAAATAAATAAATAAATTAGAAAAAAACAACAAAAAAAAAAGTTATAAAAAACAAAAAATATATAAAATGATGAAAGCTAAAAACAGTTGTAAGTTTCTTGTTTTTTTCTCTCTATTTTCTTTCTATTCTCTTTCTATTGCTCTCTCTATTGTTAATGTGTTTTTTATGCATACCTTTAATGTTTTGTTACTGTTTTTTATCATGTTTTCTTTGCAGGTATGTAATGTTTTTATAATGTTTTCCTGTAATGCTTTATGTTTTCTTCTTAGCAGGAATGTAATTTTTTAATGCTACTGTGTTTTATTAATCGTTTTTGCTTTTCAGGTACACCATTCAGCTGCAGCATTGATTTATTTATGGTGACAGCAACAGCATTTGCTCCCTCCATACGTAAAGCAGCGCTGTTGCAAGTGATTTCACCACCACAGTTTAAAAAAGAGCATATATACTGGAGCATAGGGGCAGTGGGTGGAAATTGGGGCAGATTGCCCCTATGTTCCGGTATATATTTTTAAAAAGGGGCTATGGCCACCATTAGAAGTGGGTGGATGAAGGGTGGTTTTCTAATGGTGGGCATACCCACCGATTGATTCTTTTTTTTTCATTTAACCCACAGGCTGCATGAAAAAATAAACATTACAACAAGGACCAGCAACGTACTAGTATGTTGCTGGTCTTTGAGTGGTTTTCTCAGGCTCTCCTGTCCCACCGTGGAAACACGAGAATGCAGACGGTGGTTCCACCAGCTGACCATAGTGCTGATCGAAGACTAGAATGGCTCCAATCATCTCTATGGCCTAAGAAACCAGAGGCTACGAGTATTTCATGACTTCAGTTTCATTGGATATAAACAGCGCCATTGGGAAATTGGGAAAGCACCTTATCACACCGATCTTGGTATGGTTAGATGCTTTAAGGTCTGAGGAGAGATCTAGAGTCTAATAGACCCCAAATTAAAAAAAATATATATGCAAAACTACCTATTTTTATCATAGGGGATATTTCAATTCCCTGTGATAACAATAAAAATGATTAAAAAAAATTAAAGGGAAAGTGTAAAAATAAAATAAAAAGCAAAAAGAATAAATAAAATCAATAAATAAATGAACCCCTGTCCCCCTGTGCATGTGCGCAAAGGTGAACGCAAGCGTCAGTCTTGTGTCATATGTAAAGAGCAATTGCACCATGCATATGAGGTATCAGCACGAACATCAGATGGAGGGCAGTCATTCTAGCAGTAGACTTCCTCTGCAAATATAAAATTGTAACCTGTAAAGGCTTTTAAAAATGTTTATAGTTTGTCGCTGCTGCGTAATTTTTAAAGCATGTCATGTTTTTCACCGAACATTTGGGCAATATAGTGTGTTTTTTTGCATTAAAATTGCGTTTGAAAAATCGCTGCGCAAATACGTTGAGAAAAAAAAATTGCAGCACCCACCATTTTAATCTGCAGGACCTCTGCTTTAAAAAAAATATATAATGTTTGGGAGTTCAAAGTAATTTTCTAGCAAAAAAAAAAGTATTTTTTCATGTAAACAAAAAGTGTCAGAAAAGACTTGGTGGTTCAAGTGGTTAGAAGAGTGTCTGACGTTGGGCATAAAATGCCAGGACAGTTCAACCCCCCCCCCCCCCCCCAAATGACCATATTTTGTAAAGTAGACACCCCAAGCTATTTGCTGAGAGGCATGTTGAGTCCATGGAATATTTTATTTTTTTGTTACAAGTGATTGAAAAATTACAAAAAAAAAAAAAATGACACAAGTTGTCACTAAATGATATATTGCTCACACATGCCATGGATATATGTGGAATTACACCCCAAAATACATTCTGCTGCTTCTCCTGAATACGGGCATACCACATGTGTGGGACTTTTTGGTGGTCTAGCTGCGTACGGGACCCGGAAAACCAATCACTGCCTTCAGGATTTCTAAGGGCATAAACTTATGCTTTCACCCCACACTATCTATCACAGTTTTGGAGGCCATGAAATGTCCAGATAGCAACCCCCCCCCAAATCACCCCATTTTGGAAAGTAGACACTGCAAGCTATTTGCTGAGAGGCATGTTGAGCCCATGGAATATTTTATTTTTTTTTTACAAGTGATTGCAAAAAGAACACCCATGCAATCCTATTCCAGTGCTGGGAAAAAAGTCCCTGCACTATTTTCCTGCGAAGCTAATGCGAGTTCAGCCATACAACTGTATGGCTGAACTCGCATTGCACAGACATCGCATGCGATCTGCACCGTAGTGCGGGTGCGAATCACATGCGATGTCTGTGTTCGCAAAAGTGTGAACCCAAAGTAAGGATTCATGTGCAGGGGGCTTTTACAGGCATTTTATGTGCCCAGCATAATTTCTCTGTATCAACGGAGCTTAGGTGCCCCGTCCAACATAGTTTCGGAACTTGAAATGTCCTCATTTAGAAAATACACTAGATGCACATGCGCAGGTAAACACCTACTGTATGTAAAGAAACATAAGCATCTACAAAAAGTCTAGCCCTGTACAACCATTCAGTTATAATGCAAGCTGTATGCGGCACATGCAGCTCTCCAGGCATGGTAAAGCATCAGGAAATTACACTAGGTAGGTAAAATGTCTGTAAAACCCTTAAAGAGGAACTGCAGTCTGCTCACATAATTTGTAATAAAAACATCTTTGCCATTCTGAAGTTTCCCTCCAATAACTTTGCATATTATTTTATATATACACTAGGATTTTGTACTTTCCAAATATGCTGCAGAAATCTCCCTTCACTAAGTCTGGCTGCATCCATTTTAACTGTGGGCAGCTGAAGCTGCTGCCTGTTCACTTACTGGATTTACACAGACACACAGAGGCACACCTCCAGCCCTGCAGCTTTCATTGGCCCTCTTATGACTCATCCCCCCTCCCTTCCTGGCAGAGACCTGTGCATGATGTCAAACGCAGAGGCATTTTACCAGACAAGAAACAGGAAGTGGGTTGTATAAGGTATTTACTAGCAGAAAAAAAATGTTTTACTATCCAAAGTTAAAACAACAATGGCAGAGGATTTAATAGATGGAAAGATGAAAAAATGACTGAAGTTCCGCTTTAAGGTTGTTAAATGCTTTGCAAATGCTGCTGAAGTTTATACTCTTTAAGCCCTGGTTCACATTGGTGCATTTTGGCATGCGATTTGATTTTCAAAAGTAGTTTCTGTACTACTTTTGGCGACTTCCATTGATATCTCTGCAGCAACCCACACAGATGTCTCTGAAATCGCACCTGAAGTCGGGACTGACATGGGGGAATGAAATGGTGCGAGTTCAGGCGACCTCGCATGATTTCATTCCCACAACCTAGGCAAGCTCTCATTGAAGAATGATTAGAGAATCATTTACAAATGACTAAACAAATACATGCGTTTAGGGCTTCAGGACACATTTCTCATTCAAACACTTTTTTTTTTCTTGAAGGGCTCATGCACACAGATGCATTCACGCATACACAGCAAGAATTCAGTGTATTTCTGTGCCCTGGAGTCACAGGTGTTGGTGTATAGCCGCAGCCAGTAGCCTGTACAAATCAATCACACTGACAGATGCTATTGCTGTACAGCTGTATCTCACATCCAAGTGGTTACACGCATACAGGGATGGATGAGCATGAACTGTTCGCATCCAGGGCTGCTCAACTCAGATGTGCAGTTAAAGACATACAGCTTCGGCGTCTGTCAGCCTGTCATTGATTTGTATGGGCTGCTGAGTATGCGCCAACACCTGTGACTCCTTGGTGCAGAACTATGCAGAATTCTTGCAGTCTACATCCAAATGCCTCTATGTGCATGAGCCCTAATATGCAATGTCCCCTTCAAACTCATAAACCATATTTCTGACACCATTGGTGTGCACAGCCTATTGCATTAGGGTGTGCACCCCAAAGCTCAAACACATGTGCCTGTGTATATACTGTATACTAACAGTGTCAGTAGAGCAATAGACAGTGTCAGTAGAGCAATGGACGGTGTCAGTAGGGCAGAGATTGGTGTCGGTGAGGCAGTGGCTGGTGTCAGTAGTTTTTATTTTTATTATTTTATTTCTTTTATTATCTTTTTTTCTCAATTTTTTGAGGAGCCCCATTAGGGGTCTTTGGTGAAATATCAGGGATCTAACAAGGGGAAATCTGAGCCACACGGGGTAATTAGGGTGTGCCCAGGCACACCCGGCACACCCTGTGCGCACGCCTATGTCTGACACACTTTCCTCATATCCCATGATGATATGCTGTGCCTTTCTGACCAATGGGTATGTGTTATAGGAAGGGAAGCTGTCAGAGTTGCAATTTGGTATTTGCTTATACCCCTGGTTAAGGGACTGGGGTGGTCAAGAAGGTTAAGAGTAATGATGAGGGAAGTCTGCCTAACATACCGAAAGTTTGGGTGCGGAGAGCCGAATACTAAAAACCAGTAATGGCCATCTTCTAGATAAACTGTTAACCAAATAGCCCGCGGGGGGGTGGGGGGGTGGGGGGTGTCCTAAGGGACATTTACCAAAACAAAACAGCCCCCCTCGCCGGTGTCTCTCGGGCTTACCGTTTCCGCCAGCTTGCCTGGGAAACGATCCAATAGTGCCGCTGGCTGGTCACAGGGCCACCGGTGTTATCAAAGAGTAGATTGTCTTTGACATAGGTGAGCGCAGCCTATTGCATTAGGGGGTGCACCACAAAGCGCAAACACACATGAGTGTGTGTGTATATATGTCAGAAGGGCAGAGATCGATCTGTGTCAGTAGTTTATTTTTATTTTATTATTTAGGAGCCCTGCTGGGGGCATTTGATGAAATATCAGGGGTCTAAACAGACCCCTGATGTCTCACTTTTGAGACAGAGAAAGGGACTGAGGACAAAGATTCTCCCATCCCTTTCTCTGCAACCAGGCACCAGGGGTAATCTGCACAGTACAGGGTGATTAGGGTGTGCCCAGGCACACCTGCCACCATATGTGCACACACCTATGGTCTTTGATCCCCTATATGGCCTTGGAGGGCCAGAGCAATGTCATGACGTCACTTCTGAACCAGGTTGGATGTAAACTTTTTATATTTTTTTTTTATACCAAAAGATCAAATAATTTTCTTAAAATTTGGATCTTTTGCTTTTAAAGGTAAAGAAGAAATTTGGGGGTCTTTTTGACCCCAGATCTCATAAAGAAGACCTGTCATCCTTATTTCTATTACAGGGGATGTTTACATTCCTTGTAATAGGAATAAAAGTGATTACAAAAAGAATTAAAAGGGACAGTGTAAAAAAAACAACATTTTTGTGTGTTTTTCATGCGACATACATAGGAAAGATCATTGATTTCAATGGGCTCCCCTATGTGCGACAAACATGACAAAGTAGCTTGTGAAACGTTTTTTCCTTCTGCATGGTCGCTGTATGTAGTAATTTAGTCACCCTCTCTTGTTTGCTAGGAAGATGGTCGATGGGATTTGTAGTGTCCATAAAGTCCCACATAGCAAGCAATTGTGCTGCAAGTTTGAAAATAACTTGCTAAGCTATTGCTAGACTTGCCAGGCTTCATAAGTTTGTTGCACAATTACAGCAAGTCTGCATTGCATGACTCCAGATCAACTTTCTTTGCAAACATTCTGCAAGTCTGCTGTAAGTTTTGTGTCAGAGAATAATCCGGCAGCATAGGAATTCTCAGCTGACACGGAGGAATGCGCCAATTCGCATGCGCAGAAGATCTAGAACGAACGGGAAGAGCCGAACGCAAGTGCGCACGCGCACACATCCATTCGTACGCAATGCGTGACAGATGTTGGCGCCCAATGCCCTATTTAAAACCGTGCAGAAGAGCCATTAGTTGCTGGATTATCTTCAGCTTCCTGTTCCTTGCGTTCCTGTTCCTGATTGATCCGATCCTCAGCTACCGACCCAGCTTGTCCTGACCATCCTGATCCTGGTTCCTGGCTTTGACCCTTGGTTTGTCTCACTACTCTGCACCTCAGCTACTAATCTGCGTTTGACCCTCGGCCTGGCTTTGACTCCGCTTCTGATCACTCCTGAAGCAAGACTGTAGACTTTGCTTGATTTCCTGTGCATGACCTCTGACTTGACCTTGATCCAGATTCCGGTCCCACCTGCTCCTGCCACTTGTGCTCCAGTGTATCCAGGGGACTCCAGCAAAGCAGCACGTCCTGGTTCCAGCAGAGCCATCCTGAGAGACCGCGCACCTGGCCAGCACTACCGGTAACCCCTGCCTCTCCGGGCATAGCGCTCCCTGTTTCACCTCCAGGGGGTGCTCTGCACCTAGCTGCAAGGGAAGCCCTCTCTGCACTTTGGCCTCCAACCAGGTAACTGACAGTATAATCCAGCCATGTATAGAGGCCAACGAAGGCGCTTCCCCACTTGAGGCTTTATGCCAGCAGGTGGCGGCTCTCACCCAGGCGGTGACAAGACTTCAGGAGGGTCATTTCCAGCTGGAAGGACGTCTTCAGCATCTGTCCACGACTCCGACCCCAGCATCCACCACTCCTGTTGCACCTGCCCAAGAGCAACCAGCTCAAGCCACTACTGTGATTGTTCCATCCCCTGAACCAAGGGTCCCCACACCAGAACGCTTCTTGGGTGACCGAAGAAAGTTCAGGGCATTTAAAAATGCTTGCCTGCTCTACTTGACCTTGCAACCAAAGACTTTTTCCCAAGAGACTATTAAAGTGGGATTCATCATTTCACTACTATCCGATGAACCCCAGTCCTGGGCTCACCATCTCCTGGAGCAGAAGGATCCTGCCGTCGCCTCGGTAGAGGCATTCTTCAAAGCCATGTCTTTACTGTACGATGATCCACAGTGCACCACTACAGCAGAAACTGCCCTACACTCCCTACAACAAGGGCGGCGTACAGTGGAGGACTATACGGTGGATTTCCGCCGATGGTCCGCTGACACGCAGTGGAATGAGGCCGCTCTCAGGCATCAATATCGGCTGGGACTTTCTGAGACCCTCAAAGATGAGCTGGTGCGAGTACAAGCCCCGGCTACCCTAGAGGGGCTTGTTCAGCTATCCATCCAGCTGGACAGACGTCTGCGGGAGCGGCGAGTAAAACGCTTTCAAGCACCTCGGCCAATTTGGATGCCGCCCAAAGTTTCTTCTGTTCCAGTACCTGTTCCCATGCAACCTGTTGTCAACCTTCCCAAGGATGAACCCATGCAGCTGGGCCTAGTCCGTGCCTCCCTTACACCAGTGGAAAGACGACGCCGAATGGCCAACCTCTGCTTCTACTGTGGAGTGAATGGACATTTCATTAACAGCTGTCCTGTAAGGCCAAGTAGGTCTGCCCGCCCGAGTCCCATGCATTTGCAGGTTAATGGAGCCTCTCCTCACCTGGTCCTTCATATCTCGTTACAGGTGTCCGAGTGGGAGGTCCAAACACCAGCGATCATTGACTCCGGGGCATGCAGCTGTTTCATGGACTCTGCACTAGTGAAGAGACTTTGTGTGCCTGTGCAGCCTAAGAAACAGAGACTTGAAGTCCACCTGGCTGATGGAACCATCCCCAGGTCTGGGCCCGTAACTCAAGAGACTGTGCCTATACTTACTTCAACAGTATCCAGTCACAAAGAATTCCTCCGTTTTGATATCCTTGGTTCCCCTATGTTCCCTGTGATTCTGGGAATCCCCTGGTTATGGGCCCACAACCCTCAGATCGATTGGGGAAAGGGGAAGATTGTTAGAAAAAGACGGTGCTGTGGACTTGTTTGCAGTTTGTTGTTTCCTCGCACCCCCGGAGGAGGCGGGGCCGGGCAGCTCTATTTAAACAGTGTGCTTCCTGTAGCAAGTGCTGTCCGTTCTACAGCGTTCCAGTGACCTGTGAGCTTGCCCGCCTTGCACCAGTTACCCCCGTATCTGCTTCTGAGTGACTTCCTGTTCCTGTGACCCCGGCTACCTTTGGACTTTGCTGCTATCTGCCTGCCCTGATCCCGGCCTGCCTACGACGACTCTTCTGCCTAGCCCTCTTGTACCTTTGCTGCCCGCACGTTGCCGACCCTGCCTGCACCCGACTACCCACCTGCCAACTCCTCTTGTACCGCATAAGCCAGCCTGCTGCCAACCCAGACTGTACGACTACTCTTCTACTTGCACGAGCCCAGTGGACTTGCACCTATCATCAAGTGGTCCAGTACAGCCCTCGTGCCCCCCTGTGCTCCTGAGCTCCCTGTCTACACTACCGGGGGTTCTCAAACCAGGGCCGCAAGAGAGGCGATCCCCTGCATAAGTCAGACTCATCTGCCAGGTACGTGACAGTAACGGATAGCCATGCCTGAGTCTGTGCAGGGGACCTCTCCTGTGGATGAGCTGTGCACACACCTTACGGGCCTCACCCAGGCTGTTAAGAACTTGCAGGAGGGATACAATCACCTGCAAGGGAGATTGCAGGAACTTTCCAGCGCTGCACCAGCCAGTTCCGGCCAATCAGCCCCATGTACCGTAGAGGTCTTACCTAATGAACCTGAGGTGCCCATGCCCGAGCGGTTTGCAGGAGACCGTAGGAAGTTCCGGGCATTCCGCAATTCCTGTGAACTGTACTTTGCCCTGCAGCCCTGGTCTTTTTCGCTGGAAGCCACCAAAGTGGGGTTCGTGATCTCCCTTCTTCGAGAGGAACCCCAGACCTGGGCACACCGCCTTCTGAAACAAAAGGCACCTGAGGTCCCCAACTTGGGCCGGTTCTTCCAAGCGATGGCCCGATTGTATGAAGATCCTCACCAGGCAGCCACAGCGGAGGCAGCCCTCCACGTCCTCCGATAGGGCCACCGGCCGGCACAGGAGTATGTGTCTGAATTATGCGATGGAGCGCCGATACTGCCTGGAATGGGGAGGCTCTCAGTCATCAGTTCCAGTTGGGTCTCTCGGAGCCGCTCAAAGACGAGCTGGCTCGTGTCCCACACACCCTAGATGCCCTGATCGATCTGGCCATCCAGATCGATCGCCGACTGCGGGAACGCAGCGCCGAGAGATCTGCTGGACCGTTACGTTTACACTGGCGGAGGTCCAGAACCCCAAGTCCAGACCACCTGGGACCTCCTACCAGGGGCCGAAGTTCTGTTTGGGCGGATTTTTCCCCTATCCAAAGTGGAACTGGTTGCCCTCAAGGCATACTTAGATGAAAACCTGAAAAAGGGTTTCATTAGACCATCCACCTCGCCAGCAGGAGCCGGGATCTTCTTCGTGGAGAAGAAGGACCATTCACTCCGGCCATGTATAGACTATCGGGAACTCAATCGGATTACTATCAAGAACCGATACCCGCTACCATTGGTCCCTGAGCTCTTCCAGAGGTTAGAAACTGCCTCTGTCTTCACCAAGTTGGATCTACAGGGGGCTTATAACCTTATCCGCATCCGCGAAGAGGACAAGTGGAAAACCGCCTTCCGCACGCGGTTTGGGCATTACAAATACCTTGTGATGCCCTTCGGACCATGCAACGCCCCTGCAATGTTCCAGCATTTAGTGAACAATATTTTCCGGGACTTCATGGACCAGTTTGTGGTCATCTATTTAGATGACATACTGATTTTTTCACCGACATCGGAGGATCATCGCAGGCATGTGAAAAGTGTGCTCACCCGTCTCAGGACACACGGCCTCTATGCCAAGGCAGAGAAATGCGCCGTTGAGTGCGCCAACATTTCGTTCCTGGGATTCAAGCTCTCAATGACTGGAATTACCATGGACCCACAGAAGGTCTCGGCCATCCTGAATTGGCCAGTTCCCGTGGACAAAAAGGGGGTTCAGCGATTTATTGGGTTCGCAAACTTCTACCGGAAGTTCATTAGGGGGTTCTCAGCAGTCATCACCCCAATAACCCAACTCACAAAGCAGGATTCGCGCTTCCGCTGGACTCCCGAGGCCCAAGAAGCCTTCACCCAACTTAAAAGACTGTTCACGTCTGTTCCTATCCTCAAGCACCCGGACCCAGCGCTGCCATACATCGCAGAAGTGGACGCATCCGAAACAGCAGTGGGAGCAGTCCTATCACAGAGACGAGGTCCAAAAGCCTTGCTACATCCCATCGGCTTCTTTTCCCGGAAACTCTCCCCCCCCCCGGAGAGAAATTATGACGTAGGCGATAGGGAACTGCTGGCAATCAAGTCGGCTCTGGAAGAGTGGCGGTATCTTCTGGAGGGAGCTTCATACCCTGTTCTGGTTTTTACTGACCACAAAAACCTGGAGTATCTGCGAACCGCCAACAGACTGAGACCCCGGCAGGCCAGGTGGGCACTGTTCTTCTCCCGGTTCCAGCTACATATTACTTATAGACCTGGAGCTAAGAATGTTAAGCCGGATTCATTGTCACGGATGTTCCATGTCTCGGAAAATACGTCACCACCAGATACCATCCTCCCGGCCCACAGTTTCCTGCTCACTCAGGAAGACCTTCTGTCCCAAATCAGAAGATCCTGTACCCGTCTCGCCGAACCACCAGACCCCAACTTACCCTGAAAGATGGGTTGTGGTGGCTCGAGAACAGACTATATGTGCCACATGAACTCCGGCAAGTAATCCTTGGACTCTGTCATGACACTAAGATGGCGGGTCACTTTGATGGCCGTAAAACAACGGAGCTACTCACCCGCTCATTCTGGTGGCCTCAGCTGAAGGAGGATCGCCAGAGCTATGGGGCATCATGCCCTATCTGTGCCCTATCTGTGCCAGAAACAAGTCGGAGAAATCCAAAGCTTGGGGACTGCTTAACCCATTGCCCATCTTGGAGCGACCATGGTCGCAAATTGCAATGGACTTCATAGTTGAGCTACCTTCTTCAGCAGGATTCAACACCATTTTGGTGGTGGTGGACCGTCTTACGAAGATGGCGCATTTTTTACCAATGAAAGGCACCCCTTCAGCGGCCGAGACTGCAGAAGTCTTTTTAAGAGAAGTGGTCCACTTACACGGGGTCCCCGTCAACATCGTGTCTGACCGAGGGGTACGATTCACCTCTCGTTTTTGGAAGTCCCTGTGTACCACCTTGGGAGTCGAGTTGGCCTTCTCCTCGGCCTACCATCCACAATCTAATGGTCAGACGGAGAGGACCAATCAGACTCTCGAACAATACCTGCGGTGCTATTCCTCCTACTCCCAGGACGACTGGGTTTTACTTCTTCCAGTAGCCGAGTTTGCATACAATAATACGGTCCACTCTGCTACCAAGCAGTCGCCCTTCTGGGCAAACTTCGGCTACCACCCGTCCTTCCTACCGGACTTAGCAATGGAAAGCACCGTACCCGCAGTCCTTGAGATGACCCAATTCCTCGACAAAAACAATAAGCTTCTCCAGGAGACCCAAGCCACCAGTAAGAGGAACTTTGATAAAGGGAAGAGAGGGGAGTTGGATCTACAAATTGGCCAGCAAGTCTGGCTGTCTACAAAGAATTTAAAACTTTCCTGCCCTTCTAAAAAACTGGGGCTCAGGTACATAGGGCCTTTTCCTGTCAAAAGGAGAATCAACAAAGTGGCATACGAGCTGGTCCTGCCTCCATCCACACAAATCCATCCGGTGTTTCATGTCACGCTGCTTAAACCGGTGACCCAGGATCCCTTTCCAGGACGGAGAACAGGAGTTTGAGTTGGAGGCTGTCCTGGCCTGCAGGAAGAGGAGAGGCTTAATCCAGTTCTTGGTTAAGTGGAAGGGGTATGGCCCAGAAGAGAACCCAAGGACAACATCCATCCACGCCAAAGAGCTTATTGAGGAATTTTGGAAGAAACACCCAGAACTGAGAGCCCGTTTGGAGGCTGCCCCTTGGGGGGGGGGCAATGTTAGAAAAAGACGGTGCTGTGGACTTGTTTGCAGTTTGTTGTTGTTCCCTCGCGCTCCTGGAGGAGGCGGGGCCGGGCAGCTCTATTTAAACAGTGTGCTTCCTGTAGCAAGTGCTGTCCGTTCTACAGCGTTCCAGTGACCTGTGAGCTTGCCCGCCTTGCACCAGTGACCCCCCTGTCTGCTTCTGAGTGACTTCCTGTTCCTGTGACCCCGGCTACCTTTGGACTTTGCTGCTATCTGCCTGCCCTGATCCCGGCCTGCCTACGACGACTCTTCTGCCTAGCCCTCTTGTACCTTTGCTTCCCGCACGTTGCCGACCCTGCCTGCACCCGACTACCCACCTGCCAACTCCTTGTACCGCATAAGCCAGCCTGCTGCCAACCGGACTGTATGACTACTCTTCTACTTGCACGAGCCGAGTGGACTTGCACCTATCATCAAGTGGTCCAGTACAGCCCTCGTGCCCCCCTGTGCTCCTGAGCTCCCTGTCTACACTACGGGGGGTTCTCGAACCAGGGCCGCAAGAGAGGCGATCCCCTGCATAAGTCAGACTCATCTGCCAGGTACGTGACAGAGATCCTCTACCGATCAACCTACTGCCGGGAGTCTTGCCTTACCCCGGAATCAGCTTCTTTGACCAGCTGACTTACCGTTCAGCCAGCCCCCGACATCAGCCAGACTATTCCCACTGTATACCATGATTTCCTAGATGTCTTCGACAAGAAAGGGGCAGAGGTGTTAACCCCTCACCGCTCATACGACTGCCAGATTGAACTTTTGCCAGGAGCTGAAATCCCTTTCAGGCGGATCTTTCCATTATCAGAGACTGAATTGGAGGCATTGCGCCAATACATTGATGAAAACTTGGAAAAGGGGTTCATCCGTCCCTCTTCCTCCCCAGCGGGTGCCGGAATCTTCTTTGTACAGAAGAAGGATCACACTTTAAGACCTTGTGTGGACTACAAAGAGCTAAATAAAATCACGATCAAGAATCAAAGATTCCGCGATGCCCGAATCCAAAGTTGGATTTGAGAGGGGCATACAACTTGCTGCGGATTTGAGAGGGTGACGAGTGGAAAACAGCATTTCGATCTTGCTTCGGGAATTTCGAAAACCTCCTCATTAGAGTTGATCGAACCTCTGGAAGTCCGGGTTCGGCAGGTTCGGCCGAACTTCCGGACAAAGTCCGGGTTCGGGTCCGGACTTGACCCGAACTTTGACCCGGACTCCGAACCCCATTGAAATCAATGGGGACCCAAACTTTTAGGCACAAAAATGGCTGTAACAAATACCTGGAAAGTCCTAGAGGTCTGCAAAAGTAAGGAAAATGGGGGTAAGGGCCGGACAAGTGCCCTACAAAGAAATGGGGATAGGGAAATAACTTAAAATAATTTTTAAGCTAAAATCACATAAAAAAATAAAAAATGGAGGTGGATGTGGAGTTGGAGGTTGAGGAGACGGTGAAAGTGGCAGTGGAGGAGGAGGAGGTAGCCAACACAGTTTTTTTTATTTTTGTGCAAGAAATGCACCGCTGGCCGCAAATGTAGTTTTTGGAATTTTTTTGTTTATTTTTAAACCAGCAATGTAGATGCACTTTTTAATTTTGTGCAAGAAACAATAATCTGTCCCTTTAAGCAACAGTAGGAACCTCTCCCTATAGAACTTGGAGATGATTTTAGATTCTAAAATCATCTCCAAGTTGTACAGGGAAAGCCTCCAGCTGTTGCTTTAAGGGAAAGATTATTATTCCAAAATCATCTCCAAAGTGTGTGGGAAAAGTCTATTGCAGCCGCATAGAGCCATATTACTGTTCTAAAATCATCTCCAAAGTGTGTGGGAAAAGTCTATTGCAGCCGCATAGAGCCATATTACTGTTCTAAAATCATCTCCAAAGTGTGTGGTAAAAGTCTATTGCAGTAATCATTCCCTTAAAGCAACAGCTGGAACCTTTCCCTGTACAACTTGATGATGATTTTAGAAGAATAATCTTTCCCTTAAAGCAACAGACTCTACCTAGTCCAGTCAGATCGTTCTGTGCAGCAGGATGAGGTCTGCAATCTGTCCCTCAAAGCACCAGTACTAGTATCTCTCCCTAGTCCACAATCAGATCGTTCAGTAATGCAGGATGAGATGTTCTGCAATCTGTCCCTCACAGAGCCAGCAGCATCCTCTCCCTAAACTATCCTGAGAGCATATGACATGCAGCACAGTGACTCCAGCCCCATATAGAGGCTGGGTCACATGGTGCACTGGCCAATCACAGCCATGCCATTAGTAGACATGGCTGTGATGGCTTCTAGGGAAAACCAGTGAAACACTTGTTGATTGGCTGCCCTTGGCAGCTTTTCAACACGTGGAATAAAATACCCGAACCCCTTTTCCAAAAAAGTCTGGGTTCGGGTCCGGGTCCCGGACGCCCCAAAGTTCGGTATGGACCCGAACTTTACAGTCCGGGTTCGCTCAACTCTACTCGTCATGCCTTTCGGTCTATGCAATACTCCAGCCACTTTTCAGCATTTTGTGAACAAGATCTTCAGAGAATTTCTTGACCACTTCCTGATTATCTACTTGGAAGACATTCTGATCTTCTCTGCTACCCTGGAGTTACACAGAACCCATGTCAAGAAAGTCTTGCTCACCTTAACCACTTCCTTACTGGGTACTTAAACCCCCCTCCTGCCCAGACCAATTTTCAGTTTTCAGCGATGTCGCATTTTGAATGACAATTGCGCGGTCGTGCTACGTTGTACCCAAACAAAATTGATGTCCTTTTTTCCCCACAAATAGAGCTTTCTTTTAGTGGTATTTGATCCCCTCTGCGGTTTTTATTTTTTGCGCTATAAACAAACAAAGAGCGACGATTTTGAAAAAAGAACAATATTTTTTACTTTTTGCTCTAATAAATATCCAAAAATAAAATATAAAAAAAAAAATGATTCATTGGGTTTGGCCGATTTATATTCTTCTACATATTTTTGGTAAAAAAAATCGCAATCAGAGTATATTGATTGGTTTGCGCAAAAGTTATCGCGTCTACAAACTATGGGAATTGATTTATGGCGTTTTTATTATTATTTTTTTTTTACTAGTAATGGCGGCGATCTGCGATTTTTATCGGGACTTTGATATTGGGGCGGACATGTCGGACATTTTTTAGACATTTTTGGGACCAATGACATTTATACAGTGATCAGAAATTTAAATGTCCACTGATTACTGTGTAAATGTCATTGGCAGTGAAGGGGTTAACCTGCAGGGGGCAGTGAAGGGGTGAACAGTGTTCCCTGGGTGTGTTCTAACTGTGGGGGGGATGGGTTGGCAGGGACATAACAGATCTAACTGATCCCAGTGACAGGGATCAGTAGATCTGCTTGTCCCCCTCTCACAGAACGGGGAACCGCTGTGTTTACATTGGCGGTTCCCCGTTCTGCAGCTCCGCAGGCGATCGCGGGTCAGGAGCGGACATCGAGTCCGCCCGACCCGCGGGCACGCCCACGCAGCGCGCGGTGGCCGCGCGCCGCCGCCGCCTGAGAGTGCGCACCGGGAGCGTGCAAAGGGGCGGACGTCCACCCGGAGATTGAGATCCGCGCTGTAGACGTCTTTCGTCTATAGCGCGGATCTCTAGAGGTTAAGGGAACATGGACTGTATGCAAAAGCTGAAAAGTGTGACTTTGAGAAATCCATCATCCATTTTCTGGGTTTAGTCATCTCCACGGATGGGGTGGCTATGGATCCCCAGAAAGTGTCGGCTATCTTGGAATGGCCAGCCCCCACTGATAAGAAAGGTGTCCAGAGATTTGTAGGCTTTGCAAATTTTTATCGGAGGTTTATCAAGAACTTTTCTGGTATCATTGCCCCGATCACCCAGCTGACCCGTCAGCAAGCCCGCTTTCAATGGACACCAGAAGCCCAGATTGCCTACGAAAGACTAAAGACTGTGTTTACATCAGCTCCAGTCCTGCAGCATCCAGATCCGGCCTTACCCTTTTTCTTGGAAGTTGATGCATCAGAAGTCGCCACAGGAGCAGTTCTTTCCCAACGCCAGGGACCTAAGGCATCATTACATCCAGTTTCCTTTTCCTCTCGTAAGATGAGCCCCACAGAGAGGAATTATGACGTGGGAGACCGGGAGCTGCTAGCGATCAAAATCGCACTGGAAGAATGGAGATACCTGTTGGAGGGAGCGGCCCACCCCATCATGATACTCACAGACCACAAGAATCTGGAGTATCTTAAATCAGCCGAACATCTCAGACCTCGACAAGCTCGGCGGGCTCTCTTTTTCTCCAGATTTAACTGACATACCATCAGATCCAAGAATGGGAAGGCTGACGCTCTCTCCCGTATGTTTCCAGAGATACCTGAAGTCACTGTCCCCAGCACCATCTTGTCCCCCCAGAACTTTTTGATGATCCAATCCAACCTAAAGCCAGCCCTTGAGCAAGCCTATGCCCAGTGCCCGGAAACTGAGATTTCCGCTCTCAGGAAATGGGATGGACTTTTTTGGCATGGGGACAAGACCTTTGTACCTAAGGAAGCTAGAACCCAGGTCCTTAAAACTTTCCATGTCCACCTGCTTGCGGGACATTTTGGGGTCCATAAGACATAAGAATTGATCCAACGATCCTACTGGTGGCCCAAGCTGAGACAAGATTGCAAGAACTACATAAATTCTTGTACCATTTGTACTAGGAGCAAGGGTAGTCATTTGCAGGCCTGGGGTTTGTTAAGACATTTGCCAGTCCCGGAGCTTCCTTGGAAGATGTTGTCCATGGACTTTATAGTTGAGCCGCCCTCCTCTGATGGCTTTTCTACAATCCTGGTGGTAGTGGACAGTTTATCCAAGATGGCTCACTTTATACCTATGGTGGGCACCCCGTCAGCAGTAGAGACAGCTCATGTATTCATCAAAGAGATCATTAGACGCCATGGTCTTCCCGACAACATTGTTTCTGACAGAGGAGTCCAGTTTACATCCAGATTTTGGAGGGCGCTCTGTAAAGCTTTGAGTATTGAGGTCTGTCTATCATCTGCCTATCATCCACAAAGTAATGGCCAAACAGAACAAACTAATCAGACCTTGGAGCAATACCTCCGTTGTTTCTCTACTTTCTCGCAAGATAACTGGGTTGACCTGCTTCCTTGTGCCGAGTTTGCATATAATAACTCCATACACACTTCAATCAACCAATCGCCGTTCTGGGCAAACTACGGTTTCCATCCCTCTTTTCTAACGAACATGATACCAGAAGCAGCAGTACCTGCAGTACAAGACAGAATAAACTTTATTTAGGAGAACTACCAAGTCTTGCAAGAAGCAATACAAAAGGCCCAAGAGGATTATAAAAGACACTATGACAAGAGGAGGAAGGAGGGTCCTATGTTAAAGGTTGGTGACAAGGTTTGGCTGTCCACTGCAAACCTGAAGCTAACTTGTCCATCAAGGAAGCTAGGGCCAAGATTCATTGGTCCATTCACAATTAAGAAAGAAATCAACCCCTTGGCCTTTGAGCTTTCTTTACCGAGATCCTATAAGATTCATCCTGTATTCCATATTTCTCTACTCAAGCTGGCCATTTCCAGTTCCTTTGCAGATCAAGAGTCTTCACCTCCTCCCCCCATTTTGGTTGGTGAAGACACAGAGTTTGAAGTAGAAGCTATCCTGGATTGTCGAAAAAGGGGTAGACAAACCCAGTACCTCATCAAATGGAAAGGAAGGAAAATTTGTGGGAACCTGCAGAACATGTACACGCCCCCAAATTGGCGCGTGAGTTCTTCAAGAGGCATCCTGAGAAACAAGTTTGTTTGGGCATCCAGAGGCTGCCCCTTGGGGGGGGGGGGCACTGAATTCTCAGCTGACACGGAGGAATGCGCCAATGCGCATGCGCAGAAGATCTAGAACGAACTGGAAGATCTGAACGCAAGTGCGCATGCGCGACAGATGTTGTAGAGCTCTTGCTGTAGACTCACCACTGCAACTTTGCTATTGCTAGAGACTTGCCACGCAAATTTACTACAAATTGGAAAAGTGTCAACTAGAACTTGTGCTTTAACCACTTGCCGACCGCCAACCGCGGGTTGACGGTGACAAAGCGGCTCGATATCGCAAACCCCTGTCATACGACGGCGGCTGCGAGATCGTGCACTGTGAGCGCGCGCACCGCCGGAGGCGCGCCTGCGCGCTCATTGTGTTCGGGGGGGCCAGGGAGCGGGTGCGGCGGACTCGATCGCCGCCGACTACCCGCGATGCCAGGGAACACTGTTAACCCTTAGAGCGCCCCCTGCAGGTTAACCCCTTCAATGCCAATGGCATTTACACAGTAATCAGTGCATTTTTATAGCACTGATCACTGTATAAATGCCAATGGTCCCAAAAAAGTGTCAAAATGGTCCGACATGTCCGCCCCAATATCGCAGTATCGCTGAAAATCGCAGATCGCCGCCATTACTAGTAAAAAATTTTAAAAAAATAAAAACCCCAGAAAATAATTCTCATCATCCGTAAATGTGGCCACTTTTGCGCAAACCAATCAATAAACGCCAATTGCAATTTTTTTTATCACAAATATGAGGAAGAATATAAATCGGCCAAAACCGATGAAAAAAATGTTTTTTTGTATTTTTTTTTTTGGGGATTTGTATTTTAGCAAAAAGTAAGAAATTTGTTTTTTTTTTGCAAAATTGTCGCTCTTCTTTTGTTTATAGCGGGGATCAGAAATGACGCAGAGGGGATCAAATACCACCAAAAGAAAGCTCTATTTGTGGGAAAAAAAGGACGCAAATTTCGTTTGGGTACAACGTCGCACGACCGCGCAATTGTCAGTTAAAGCGACGCAGTGCCGAATCGCAAAAAGGGCTCTGGTCCTAAAGTGTGAAATCCTTCCGGGGCTGAAGTAGTTAAGTGCTCTGCAAGTGTTCACATGCCAGTAAAAGTGTGCAGCAAGTTAACAGACTTACAATTGAGTAGATATGTGCAATTCTTTTTGTTCCGAATTCGTATTTTTAACAAATTTTTCGAAATGTATTAATTTGGAAGAATTAGAATTTACAAAATTTGAATTTTCAAATTTTTCAGAATTTTCATTTCTTTAATGTGAAAATTCGGTAATTCAAAAATCAAAAATCCGAAATTCAAAAATGTGGAAATTCGAAAATCGGAAAATCCAAATTTTCAAATTTCGCAATTTCCGATTTTTGCATTTCTGAATTTCGGAAAATTGGAATTGGAATTGGAAAATCCGAAATACGAAAATTCAGAAATTCAAAAAATTGAAAATTTAAAGATTTGGAAATTCAGTACTTGGAAATCTGAAATTCGAAAATGTGAAAATGTGGAAATCGGAAAATCCGAAAATTCAGAAATTCGAAAGTTCGGAAATTCAAAAATTTGAAAATTCGGAAATCTGAAAATTCGAAAACCCGATAATTTCAAAATCTGAAATGATAACTAATAATAACTATTACTAACTATTAAATTATAGGTATTGGAATTTCCTTTAAAATGCGGCTGTTAGTGATAAATTTGTATTTATGTTCACTAACAGCCAAATTTTAAAGGAAATTCCAATACCTATAATTTAAGAGTTATTTATTAGTTAGTTATTATTTTGAATTGTCAGATTTTCTTTCCTATTTTTGAATTTCCGAATTTTTGAATTTTCTTTCCTATTTTCAAATTTTTTAATTACTGTACAGTTGCCCCCTCCCTCTCCAGCCAAGACCCCGGGCACAAGTGCCCTCGGCATATATACAGTCATCCAGCATGCACTGAGGCACTTTCCTCTGCCAATGACCAGGGCTGTAACTATGCCTATGCTCTCATTTGTCAGGTTTCCTCCCACTGTATAATACGGCCCATCCTATTGGACCAGTGCATAGTTGCCAACAGTGTCAAAAAATTTATAGGGACACTTTTTTGTCTTTAGACGGGGTCTTATTATAATTATGGGGTGGGGCATTCATTTGTAGGTGTGTCTTAGCTGGAGTTGAAAAATGCATTGCGTAGAGCACGCCACAGCGAAAAATGGGTGTGCCTTAAACAAAATAGTGGGCGCGGCTCAAAGGGGTGTGGTTCAAGTCTGAGATGAATGAGGGATGGAGGAAGAAAGGAAGAAAGAGATAGGGAGGGACAGATAGGGAGAGAAGGAAAGAAAGAGGGATGGAGGGACAGCAGGCCCAGATCCTACACCACAATAGCAATATATGTATTTTAGAAAGTTTAACAAACAGCAGATAAAGATACTCCATACACCTTGTGTTAGCGCTTCAATCATCCGGACACCATGGTTGTTATGGTGTCAGGATGATTGAAGCACATTGCTTCTATTATTACATTGTAATATAAAATGAAATAGTACATCTTCCCATAAAGCAAAATCAGTGGGAGCCCTGAGCATGTCACTTGCCACGTCGCCTGCCACCAGATGCAAGCAGGTGTCCCCAGTGGAGTCCCTCCTTCCATCAGGTGTCCCCAGCAGAGTCCCTCCTTCTATCAGGTGTCCCCAGAGTGGAGTCCCTCCTTCCATCAGGTGTCCTCAGTGGAGTCCCTTTTCCATCAGGTGTCCCCAGTGGAGTCCCTCCTTCCATCAGGTGTCCCCAGCGGAGTTTCTCCTTCCATCAGGTGACCCCAGCAGAGTCCCTCCTTACATCAGGTGTCCCCAGCGGAGTTCATCCTTCTATCAGGTGTCCCCAGCGGAGTTCATTCTTCCATCAGGTGTCCCCAGCAGAGTCCTTCCTTACATTAGGTGTTCCCAGCGGAGTTTCTCCTTCCATCAGGTGTCCCCAGCAGAGTGCCTCCTTCCATCAGGTGTCCCCAGAGCGGAGTCCTTCCTTACATCAGGTGTCCCCAGTCGAGTCCCTTTTTCCATCAGGTGTCCCCAGCGGAGTTTCTCCTTCCATCAGGTGACCCCAGCAGAGTCCCTCCTTACATCAGGTGTCCCCAGCGGAGTTCATCCTTCTATCAGGTGTCCCCAGCGGAGTTCATTCTTCCATCAGGTGTCCCCAGCAGAGTCCTTCCTTACATTAGGTGTTCCCAGCGGAGTTTCTCCTTCCATCAGGTGTCCCCAGCAGAGTGCCTCCTTCCATCAGGTGTCCCCAGAGCGGAGTCCTTCCTTACATCAGGTGTCCCCAGTCGAGTCCCTTTTTCCATCAGGTGTCCCCAGCGGAGTTTCTCCTTCCATCAGGTGACCCCAGCAGAGTCCCTCCTTACATCAGGTGTCCCCAGCGGAGTTCATCCTTCTATCAGGTGTCCCCAGCGGAGTTCATTCTTCCATCAGGTGTCCCCAGCAGAGTCCTTCCTTACATTAGGTGTTCCCAGCGGAGTTTCTCCTTCCATCAGGTGTCCCCAGCAGAGTCCCTCCTTCCATCAGATGTCCCCAGAGTGGAGTCCTTCCTTCCATCAGGTGTCCCCAGTCGAGTCCCTTTTTCCATCAGGTGTCCCCAGCGGAGTCCCTCCTTCCATCAGGTGTCCCCAGCGGAGTTCCTCCTTCCATCAGGTGACCCCAGCGGAGTCCCTCCTTCCATTAGGTGTCCCCAGCGGAGTCCCTCCTTATATCAGGGGTCCCCAGCGGAGTCCCTCCTTCCATCAGGTATCCCCAGCAGAGTCCCTCCTTCCATCAGGTGTCCCCAGCGGAGTTCCTCCTTCTATCAGGTGTCTGCAGTGGAGTCCCTCCTTCCATCAGGTGCCCCCAATGGAGTCCCTCCTTACATTAGGTGTCCCCAGCGGAGTTCCTCCTTACATCAGGTATCCCCAGCGGAGTCCCTCCTTACATCAGGTGTCCCCAGCAGGGTCCCTCCTTACATTAGGTGTCCCCAGTGGAGTCCCTCCTTCCATCAGGTGTCTCCAGCAGAGTTCATTCTTCTATCAAGTGTCCCCAGCGGAGTCCCTTCTTCCATCAGGTGTCCCCAGAGCGGAGTCCTTCCTTACATCAGGTGTCCCCAGTCGAGTCCCTTTTTCCATCAGGTGTCCCCAGCGAGCGGAGTCCCTCCTTCCATCAGGTGTCCCCAGCGGTGTTCCTCCTTCCATCAGGTGACCTCAGCGGAGTCCCTCCTTCCATTAGGTGTCCCCAGCGGAGTCCCTCCTTATATCAGGAGTCCCCAGCGGAGTCCCTCCTTCCATCAAGTGTCCCCAGCAGAGTCCCTCCTTCCATCAGGTGTCCCCAGCGGAGTTCCTCCTTCTATCAGGTGTCTGCAGTGGAGTCCCTCCTTCCATCAGGTGCCCCCAATGGAGTCCCTCCTTACATTAGGTGTCCCCAGCGGAGTTCCTCCTTACATCAGGTATCCCCAGCGGAGTCCCTCCTTACATCAGGTGTCCCCAGCAGAGTCCCTCCTTACATTAGTTGTCCCCAGCGGAGTCCCTCCTTCCATCAGGTGTCTCCAGCGGAGTTCATTCTTCTATCAGGTGTCTGCAGTGGAGTCCCTCCTTCCATCAGGTGCCCCCAATGGAGTCCCTCCTTACATTAGGTGTCCCCAGCGGAGTTGCTCCTTACATCAGGTATCCCCAGCGGAGTCCCTCCTTACATCAGGTGTCCCCAGCAGAGTCCCTCCTTACATTAGTTGTCCCCAGCGGAGTCCCTCCTTCCATCAGGTGTCTCCAGCGGAGTTCATTCTTCTATCAGGTGTCCCCAGCGGAGTCCCTCTTTACATCAGGTGTCCCCAGCGGAGTCCCTCCTTCCATCAGGTGTCCCCTGTGGAGTCCCTCCTTCCATCAGGTGTCCCCAGTGGAGTCCCTCCTTACATCAGGTTTCCCCCGCAGAGTCCCTCCTTACATTAGGTGTCCCCAGCGGAGTTCCTCCTTCCATCAGGTGTCCCCAGTGGAGTCCCTCCTTACATCAGGTGTCCCCAGTGGAGTTCCTCCTTACATCAGGTGTCCCCAGCAGAGTCCCTCCTTACATTAGTTGTCCCCAGCGGAGTCCCTCCTTCCATCAGGTGTCTGCAGTGGAATCCCTCCTTCCATCAGGTGCCCCCAATGGAGTCCCTCCTTACATTAGGTGTCCCCAGTGGAGTCCCTCCTTCCATCAGGTGTCCCCAGCGGAGTCCTTCCTTACATTAGGTGAGTCCCTCCTTACATTAGGTGTCCCCAGCGGAGTCCCTCCTTACATCAGATGTCCCCAGCGAAGTCCCTCCTTAAATTTGGTGTCCTCAGCAGAGTCCCTCCTTACATCAGGTATCCTCAGCGGAGGCGTCATTTACAGAAGACCACTAGCTGGTGGAGGCCGAAGGAAGGGAACAACCAAAAGGCGGAGCCAGGGTGGCAATGAAAAGCGGCTGCCAATAGAACGGAGGTCCATTTCTATTGCCACCTCTTGTTTCTTCCTCACGAGCTGGTCTTCTGTACATTAGGTGAGTCCCTCCTTACATTAGGTGTCCCCAGTGGAGTCCATCCTTACATTAGGTGTCCCCAGTGGGGTCCCTCCTTACAACAGGTGTCTCCAGCGGAGTCCCTCCTTACATCAGGAGTCCCCAGCGGAGTCCTTCCTTACAACAGGTATCCCCAGCGGAGGCGCCATTTACAGAAGACCACTAGCTGGTGGAGGCCGAAGGAAGGGAACAACCAAAAGGCGGAGCCAGGGTGGCAATGAAAAGCAGCTGCCAATAGAACGGAGGTCCATTTCTATTGCCACCTCTTGTTTCTTCCTCACGAGCTGGTCTTCTGTACATTAGGTGAGTCCCTCCTTACATTAGGTGTCCCCAGTGGAGTCCCTCCTTCCATCAGTTGTCTCCAGCGGAGTTCATTCTCCTATCAAGTGTCCCCAGCGGAGTCCCTTCTTCCATCAGGTGTCCCCAGAGCGGAGTCCTTCCTTACATCAGGTGTCCCCAGTCGAGTCCCTTTTTCCATCAGGTGTTCCCAGCGGAGTCCCTCCTTCCATCAGGTGTCCCCAGCGGTGTTCCTCCTTCCATCAGGTGACCTCAGCGGAGTCCCTCCTTCCATTAGGTGTCCCCAGCGGAGTCCCTCCTTATATCAGGAGTCCCCAGCAGAGTCCCTCCTTCCATCAAGTGTCCCCAGCGGAGTCCCTCCTTCCATCAGGTGTCCCCAGCGGAGTTCCTCCTTCTATCAGGTGTCTGCAGTGGAGTCCCTCCTTCCATCAGGTGCCCCCAATGGAGTCCCTCCTTACATTAGGTGTCCCCAGCGGAGTTCCTCCTTACATCAGGTATCCCCAGCGGAGTCCCTCCTTACATCAGGTGTCCCCAGCAGAGTCCCTCCTTACATTAGTTGTCCCCAGCGGAGTCCCTCCTTCCATCAGGTGTCTCCAGCGGAGTTCATTCTTCTATCAGGTGTCTGCAGTGGAGTCCCTCCTTCCATCAGGTGCCCCCAATGGAGTCCCTCCTTACATTAGGTGTCCCCAGCGGAGTTCCTCCTTACATCAGGTATCCCCAGCGGAGTCCCTCCTTACATCAGGTGTCCCCAGCAGAGTCCCTCCTTACATTAGTTGTCCCCAGCGGAGTCCCTCCTTCCATCAGGTGTCTCCAGCGGAGTTCATTCTTCTATCAGGTGTCTGCAGTGGAGTCCCTCCTTCCATCAGGTGCCCCCAATGGAGTCCCTCCTTACATT
>BLSH010185650.1:149854-176554 GCA_018402905.1 Glandirana rugosa
CCTTCCCCCTTCTTCTGTGGACAGAAATCTGTCCACAGGAAAAGGTGTGTAGGCCCTCGAGACCGGCCGGCGACTGCAGTCGTCGGGCGGAGGGAGGAGGGACAAGCGAGACGATGAACGGCGGACCGGTTATCGTCCCGCGCCGCCTCGGAGTGCGTACACGTCATTCCACGGGCCACACTTCGACATTACGATGTGCAGGCCCAAGGGAATGGGCGCTACCTCCGCCGACGTGGGCAGGGGACTAGGCTTCTAGCAGCCGCCCACGTCTGTAGCGACCTGAGGTCCTGTCCATTCACAGGATAATAATTGGTGAAGTCGGGGCCTAACGCCGCACGACCGCGCAATTTTCAGTTAAAGCGACGCAGTGCCGAATCGCAAAAAGGGCTCCGGTCCTAAAGCTGGAAATCCTTCCGGGGCTGAAGTGGTTAATAATAGGACACTTACCTGTCCTGGAGTCCAGCGATGTCTGCACCCGCCGACGATCTTCGGATCAGGGGACGGGTGCAGCCGCCTCCATCGCGGGTAAGGGAACCCGGACGTGTAGCATTACAGCTTCACACCGGGCACCTTACTGCACATGCGTGAGGCTCCGCCGCGCCCTGCTATTGGCCAGGCGGCAAGTAGCAGAGCGAACAGGGAGGAGGGAGGCGGGCTGCTGACGTCAGCGGCCGGCCAGAGCTCCCGGATGTGTGGAAAAGGACACCTGTCTAAAGACAGGTGTCTTCTTCCCCCTTCCCCCCAAAAGGTGCCAAATGTGACACCTGAGGGGGGGAGGAATCCAACCAGCGGAAGTTCCACTTTTGGGTGGAACTCCGCTTTAAGGTTGTCCCTAGGAGGTGCATGCTAACTGTTTGGGGGATGGACTGACTGGGGGAACACAGAGATCCGTGTTTCTGCTTAGCAGGAACACAAGCTTTGTTTTCTCCCCTGTCAGAACGACAGTCTTTCTTGTTTACATAGGCAGATTGCTGTTCTGCCTCTCTGGGGAATGATCTCAGGTGGTTGGTGGACATCCCACTGATTGGCTCCCCCTCTGTCCAATGGGCATGTGCGCGTGCCCCCAGTATCTATTGCATGAAAGGATGTACAGGAATGTGATTTTGCGCACTAAAGCGGACCTACCACACTATATCTGCGGTAGGCGGTCTTTAGCTGGTCAATCTTTGTACATTATACGTTGGCAGCTGTGAGAACATACATATATATATATATATATATATATATATATATATAGAGCTCTAAGGCTCCATTTACACGGGACGCTGTTTCAACCTCCCCATAACGTTTTAGCTTAACAGCGAGAAACCGGCAACTAAAACGCCCATTTTGCTGTGTTTAGCCGCGTTCACGTATAGGAGCGTTTTTGGAAAACATTTTTTTTTTTTTTCTTTTTTTTTTTTTATGGAAAGGCCTGTAAATGAAACAGTCCTAGACGCGAGCCACCACGTTTTTTAGGCGTGTTTACAAGCTGTTTGGCGTTTCAAATGCCTCTGAACTGGCTTCTGAACCCATTTTTTTTTTGAGTTCCAAAAAAAAAGCCTCTAAACTCAACTGCCAGGAAACGACCTTAAACGACCCTGTGTAAATTTACTGATAAGATAACATTAAATGAGTTCAGGGGCAGCTGGAAAAAACATCCAAATGCCCCTGAACGTCCGTTTATCAACCCCCAGTGTGCATGAGGCCTTAGACCTCTTTCACACTGGACCGTTTCTCAGGCGCTTTAGTGCTAATAATAGCGCCTGTAAAGCACCTGAAACCCCCCCCCCCCCCACCCCCCAATCCCCTCCAGTGTGAAAGCCCGAGGGCTTTCACACTGGGGCGGTACAGAACAGAAAAGCAAGCAGCATCTTTGGGGCGGCACGGTGAGCGGTGTATACAGCGCTCCTCCACCGCCCCTGCCCATTGAAACGAATGGGCAGCACTTTCGAAGCAGCTACACACCGCTTTGTAAGCGCTGTACGCCGGCGCTTTTAACCCCTTGTTAACCCCTTTTTAGGAGTTAAAAGTGCCCCGCTGCTGCCCGTATAGCGGCGCCAAAGCGCCACTATAACAGCGATAAAGCGCCACTAAAACTAGCGGCACTTTACCACTACCACGGCTGTAGCCCCAGTGGCCTAAGAGAGAGACTTTCCCGGGTTGTGGTAGAATTGTTTCCTACAATGAAAGCAGTAAAAATTCCCACAAATATTCACATATGTGATGCTAGTGTTTATGCACCCATAGAAGAATTAAGTGAAGCTTTTCAGTTTTGTGTTTGCACATTTTTGTAACGGTTATAAACCAGAAAATTCCTCTGTAATGCAGTTGAATGTCTTTTCATTGTGTTTGTGTGTTCTCCTACAGTGCTTATTTAATTGATCTTTCAATGGAAAGTTCTACTTTAGCAATGTGCTATAACCATGGCATGAATGACATCTAAACTAACCTCCAAAAAAAGACCTCTTTATGTGGTTTCCATGTCTTTTTCAGTCAAAACATAAAAATATAAGTAAAACCTTTTTATTTTTATTTTTTTGTATAACAGTGTTCTGCCCCCTGGGTACAACGTACATGAAGCACTTGGCGTTGGCTGCATTGATGGCAGGTGCTTGTCTCAGGCTCCTACCAGTTACCTGAAGTATCGGTAAAAGGAATGTAGGGGTTTGGGGGTCTTGTCAGCCTCCTCTCTTTCTGGTGCTTGTCTCAGGAAAGTGCTTAGATCCTGAGACAAGTACCCCATGTAAATGCAGCCATCTCCTTGCTAGCTGCGTTGTTGGGTGGCAATGGAGGGATGTCCTCTCCAACCAAGTAACTAGACTTCTACAGCATGAAGGAAGATGGGGCAAAGTACAACATGTACCTTTTCTCCTGGGAAACCTAACACTGTTGGAAAAATAAATAAATTGAGACTTCTTCTTTAAAGTGATATTAAAGAGCGTTTGTCTGTACTTCTCAGTTCTGCACTACTGTGACCCGTTTTCAGGAGACAGTGGGCTGAAGCCCACTGTCAGCTGACGTCCTAGAGCCATCCAGGCTCAGGCAAGATCGCGACCATGAAGTTGGGATCCGCCCACATGCCTGGACCGGCAGCTGGCTTAGCCTCTCTGTCAGCTGCTGAGAGCCTGAGCCGGCCGCTCCCGTCCTCTCCACAGCCCAGCACTCCAGTAAGCGTAGGGAGGCAGAGCAGAGAGCTGGTGACTGAAAGTCACCAACGCACTGCTGAGGGAGCTGCGAGAACTGAGCGATCAGCAGTGTTCGATCGCTCGGTTCTCAGTGTTAGAGGCACTGGGGGATAGATGCAGCATTGGGCCGATGCTGCATCTGCCTAGGTAAGTATGAATCGTAAAAAAAAAACAACCTGTAATCTCTTTGAAAGGTAGAATTAAAAATAACAAACATGTTATAGAGTACTTGCCTGCTTTGTGTAATGGTTTTGCACAGAGCAGCCTATATCCTCCTCTTCTCGGGTCCCCCGCTGGCGCTTTCCGCTCCTCCTCTACTCTGAGTTGCCTCTTAGTAAGCCATTTGCTATGGGGGCCCTCGTGTATGCCTGCTCCATAAGACACACACAACGAGGCTCAGCCTTGCCCCCTCTTTCTTCTCACTCACTGTGATTGACAGCCCCAGGAGCCAATGGCTCCTGCTTCTGTCTCTATGCCAATGAGAAGGCAGAGACCCTGGAGAACAGCCACTATTGTGCACATCGCTGCATCACTTTCAAGGAGTTCTATGGTCACAGCATACACTTTTATTTTAGAACATCAGCATTGTAATAACAATACAGACAATAGTTATATTTGACAATCCAATATACTGTAAGCATACTTGAAAAATCTCCTTATATGTTGAGAGTGCTGCCTGTCTTGCTGGCCAGCTCTTTCCATAACTTTATGCATTCCCTGCACGCTTTGCAGCTTCGTTGCTGTTTACATTCAAGACTACATATCCCATGGTACCTTACTGCAAACTGATTTCTGTATTGACTCCGCCTCCTGAAACTCCTCCTCCCAGCACCTTTGTTGCTCAGAAGGCAGGCTCTGTGCAATGTGTGATGCTGTGCCTACTCACAGGACATAGTAAATATGTCTCGCAGAATTCTTGAAAATAAACGTGTGGGGATCTTCATACTGTAGGTTTACAAACTTCAAGCTCCTACAGAGCAAGGCAAAGTTATAATGTGCTAGTATGCATTGCATACTAGCACATTATGTGAAACTTACCTTAAAATGTAGCCCTCCAGTGGCGCACTGTCACCGCTGACAGGGCTTCCATCTTCACCCAATCCTTAGATTGTATGAGCTGTGATGACATCACTCCCGTAATGCGCATGGGAGCTGCTGTTCATGGCACAGGGCTCTGAAAGAACGGCACGGTATGCTTTTTCTTTCAGAGCGCATGCACTGGTGACATCACCTGTGGTAAATTCAGTTGATTGGACATGATATGGAAAGGCACACACCTGTCTATATAAGGTCACACAGTTAACAGTGCATGTCGGAGCACAAACCAAGCCATGAAGTCCAAGGAATTGTCTGTAGACCTCCGAGACAGGACTGTATCGAAGAACAGATCCGGGAAGGGTACAGAAAAATTTCTGCAGCACTGAGGGTCCCATTGAGCACAGTGGCCTCCATCATCCATAAATGGAAGAAGTTTGGAACCACCGCGACTCTTCCTAGAGCGCGGATGGGGATGGGTGAGCATGGATGGGATGACTGAGCATGAATGAGGATGGATGAGCATGGATGGGGATGACTGAGCATAGCTGGGTGGGTGAGCATGGATGGGATGAGGATGGCTGGGGTGAGGATGGCTGGGTGGGTGTGGATGGATGGTGGGGGTGCAGCCTGTCCCCCTCTGTCACTTAGCAGCGCTGTGGGCATTACACATCGCCCACAGCGCTGCAGCACATCCTCTCTCCCCCCTCTCTCCTCACGCAATGCACCGATCGGTGCGGAGAGGAGAGAGAAAAGCTGGCGGAAGCGCCGGCTTGTTTACATGTGATCGTGCCGTCATTTGATGGAGCGATCACGTGGTGAAAGGCCACTCACAGCGGCCATTCGCCGTGATTCGTGATGCGCCGGGTCCAGGTCACGGATGTTCCCGTGTGCGGGAAGCGCGATTCTGGGAGGACGTCCATGTATGTCCTCCCAGAGTTAAGCAACCGCCCTGTAGATGTCTTTTGTCTATGGGCCGGTTGTTAACTGGTTAATGAAGCCAGGGTACTGGAGTCCTCAAAATAAACTGCAGGGAGCTGTGAAGTTGGTGTGTGAGTGCAGGCAGTGTGATGAGGGATCCTATCGGTGTAACGAGGGATGTGGGAGACCAACTATCGGTATCCAGGCAATGCATTTCAGAGAAGACCACTTTTTCAAGCCTGAAGCTGAAATTAAATTGGAATTTTGCTCTCCCAATCAATATTGATTATTTTTAATCCGTACGCTGCTAGCATTAGGAAATAGGAAGGTATATCATATTTACTTGTTTTAAACTTTTTTTTTTTTTTTACATTTCTTTAGTCACTTCCTGATTTCTTGCCCAGGCAAATGGTGTCCTATATCCCAGGAGTCTTCAGGAGGAGAGGAGGGTAATTCTCAGCTAAGCACACTCTTCTGTGAATATTTGTGTGCTTTGGGTATTTCTTCCAGATCTGGGAAGTAATCTGGTGTGAAACTTTGCCTTCCTGTAATAAAGACCAATCGCTGCTGCACTTTCACCTTTGCAGGGTGGCTGGTCTTGTCTCCGCCTCCTCCTGTAGTTTTCTGCAGGCAGCCTGTAGTGAGTGGGGCCATACTGGTTTCCTCCCACAGCTCTGCTCTCTGCACAGGTATAGTGATGCTGCCACTTCCAATTTTCTAAGTAATGACTGAGATTGCAAAGGTATTTGATGCAGAAAAAGTAGATTTATATCTTTTGTGGCTATTGAAAAATAGGTATTAATTTAACGTTTGTGCCTGGAGTTGACCTTTAAATATTCATTAATTGTCCATGTAATAGCTGATGTAAAGGCATGTATAGACAAAGCACAGCTTCCACTGAAACTCAGTGATCTTAAAGGGAACCTGTCTGCATAGCAATATGTGAGCTGCTAAACGTGCCAATCAGCCAAGTTTCCACATGAGATACCTGTAATTCTGTGCCAGCCCTGCCTTAGACAGAAATATGAGCGGTGCCACTGCTGATTTGGGTTTGAAGGTAGTATTACATAGAAATTCTAGCATACCATGATATATTTGTTTTGTGTTTGCAATCATCAGATCTTGAAATACCTGTTTTTGCAGCTCCTATTAGTTAACTATTAACCACTTCAGCCCCGGAAGGTTTTACCCCCTTAATGACCAGGCTATTTTTTTGCAATACGGCACTGCGTTATTTTAACTGACAATTGCGCGAACGTGTGGCGTTGTACCCAAATGAAATTAATTTCCTCCAACCCCCCACAAGTAGAGCTTTCTTTTGATGGTATTTAATCACCTCTGCGGTTTTTATTTTTTGCGCTATAAATAAAAAAACTGTCCATTTTGGAAAAAAAAAAAAACACTTTTTTTACTTTCTGCTATAAAACCTTTCCAATAAAAAAATGTAAAAAAATCAAATTTCTTCATAAATTTAGGCAAAATGTGCATTTTGCTACATAGTTTTGGTAAACAAAAAACCCAATAAGCATACAGTAAAACCTCGGATTGCGAGTAATGCCGTTAACAAGAGTTTTGCAATATTAGCGGTTTCTTTTTAAAAATCCTGACTTGGTTTGCGAGTACCGTCTGGCAAAACGAGCAGGATTAAGCCTCTGTGCATGCATTACCGCATGTGGCCAGAGGTGCGAGGGCGCTGGTGAGGCTCGGAGACCCTCGGAAGCCGTTGGAAATACCGAACTGTATCAACAGTTCCCGGGCGCTTCCGAGCCTCAGCAGCGCTACCACACCTCTGGCCACATACAGTATTACATACACCAGCGCCTTCGTACCTATGGCCACATACAGTACTGCATAGACAAGCAGTCGTGGAATGAATTATTAGAGTTTTCATTGTTTCCTATGGGGAAACTTGCTTTGATATACGTGTGATTTGGCTTACAAGCATTCTCCTGGAACGGATTATGCTCATAATGCAAGATTCCACTGTATATTGATTGGTTTGGGTAAAATTTGTCGCGTCTACAAACTATGGGCTATTTTTATGACTTTTTTTTTTTTTTTTACTAGTAATGTCGGCGAACAGCGATTTTTAGCGGGACTGCAGCATTGAGGTAGACAAATCGGACAGCTAACGGACACTTTTAACACTTTTTTAGGGGACCAGTGACACTAAGGCCACTTTCACGCTTTCGACGTGATTTTACCACGATTTTTTGCGGCAATTTGGTATCAGTACGACTTTGGTCAGACTTCGTTGCTACTTTGGCTCAATGAAAACATTACAAAGTCATACAGAAGTAGTACAGAGACTTTATCTATATTATTCAGGTGTGATTTGCATGAGACTTTGAGGGTTTAACATTGAAGTCTATGGACCTCAAGTTGCATCAAAGTCGGACCAAAGTAATGCAGGGATTACTTTGAAGTTGGCACGACTTGAAGTCATACAGATATGAACGGTACTCATTGGAAATAATGGGGAACGACTTGTCATGCGACTTTGCAGTCCAAAATCGCAGGAGAAGTTGCATAAGTGTGAAAGGGGTCCAATACTGTAATCAGTGCTAAAAATATTCAGTGTTACTGTACTAATGACACTGGTTGGGAAGGGGTTAACAGCAGGGGCGATCAAAGGGTTAAATGTGTTCCTGGGGGGTGCTCTGACTAGGGGAACATGCAGATCCATGTTCCTGCTTAGCAGGAACACACAATCTCTATCTTTTCCTCTGTCAGAACGGCTATCTGCTTTGTTTACATAGGCAGACAGAGGGTGGCCGGCGGACCCGCTGATTGGCTCCGCCTCTGTCTAACCATCACGCGATTGTGCCTCCGACGGTGTGTGGGCCTTCTAGCAGCTTTTGCACGAAATGACGTACAGATATGTGATTTTGCGCACTAGAGCCGACCTGCCACAGTACATTTACATTAGGCAGTCGGCAAGTGGTTAAGCGGTGTGTGTTTTATTAAACCTGTCCTCTGGCTTCAATACAATGTGTGCTAGGGTGGGGTAGTACTTTAAAGGGACCTTTCCAGGCGGTGGAAAATGCTTAAATCAGTAGTGCCCTGTGAAATTTGTAGCAGTACTCTACTCTCATTGGTGATCTATCCCACCCTTTGGGGTATGTGGTAGGGCATATACCCCACTACCCGCTCTGCTTCCTCCTGATGCCCTCCATGTCATAATTGTGTCCTTCAGTGACTTGGGGGCCAGAGGACCCGAATGAGGTTGGTCCTGGGAGCAAGATTCAGCAAACCGGCAGCTGGGCATACAGCTGCTTTTTTTTTTACAGGGTACCGTCATTGTAATTTTATTTACCCACTGACAGTCATTTTTATAGTGATACTAAAGGCAATTTAAAGCAGAGTTCCACCCAAAAGTGGAACTTCCGCTTTAAGCGCTCCTCGCCCCCCTTCCATGCCACATTTGGTGTGTAGTTTTTTTGGGGGTGGGAGTGGGTACCATCACTTGACTGCCTAGGCGACTCCTCCTCTTCCCCTAGGCTGCCCCTCTTTCTGCAATCTTCAGGGACACGTCACAGGTCCCAGAAGATTGCCTGGCCACTAGGAGAACACAGCTAGGAAGCCGCAAGCTATAACAGCTGGGTGCCCACAGTAGTAATGACTGCACCACGGAGAGGAGCGAGGCTTCGGGCGGCCGCATCGCTGGATTGTGGGACAGGTGAGTGTCTGTTTATCAAAAGTCAGTAGATACGCTTTTTGTAGCTGCTGACTTTTAGGCTGGGTTCACGCTATTGTGGTTCCCCGCATCCAATTCGCAATAGCAGGTAATTTGTGACCGGATCCCTATGGAGCCAGTTCACATATCTCCTCTGCGGTTCCGCTGCAAATTTGCACAGGAGCCTTCTGCGTCTTTTGGTCCATTTCAGGTCTGAATGCAGCCAAAAATTCGCCCTGAAATCGGACCTGTAGTGGTGAATGGGGACGCACCGGACCCCTGCTGGGAGCTGCATGCGGCGATAGTGTGAACCCAGCCTAAATAAACGTACAAAATAGTGGAACTCCGCTTTAGGTAAAAAAAAAAAAGAAGAGCGTATAATCCGGCATTTCCACGATTCATTCATATAACAAGTGCAGAGAATGTCCATTCTCTGCTCACTCACAGCTGTCAAAAAAAAAAAAAAGCGCCTCCGGCAAATGTTTATCGACATTGCTCAGCGATGACTATAAACAATGTATTTGGTTCTTTTAGATCAAAGGGATGAACTACGGTCTTTAAATGAGGTCACCTTAACCACTTCACGATTGCCCGCCGTCATTGTACGGCGGTACTTTGCTATTGAGTACCGTTGTTATGGGAGCAGATAGCTGCCATAACCCCGGTATCATTTTAACGGGCGGTCGGCTTTTAGATAAAAGTGGTCACTGCAGCGGATTCGCCGCAAGTTCACTTTTATCGGGGGCAGGAGAGGGTCCCCCCATCCCTACCATGCTCCAGTCGTCTCTGCTGTTTACTAGAGCCGTCTGTAGCGGCGGAGACGATCCGATCCTTCTCCCTCAATGCTTAGATGCCAACTGAAGTTGGCCCCCACTTGGCTACATAGCATTGCAGGGCAGAAACTACGTCAAACGTCACTTCCGCCCAATGCTCTTAAAGGGAATTTTTTTTTTAATTATTCAAATAACATTCATTATTTTTTTTTTTCTATTGCATTTAGTGTAGAACTGAGGTCTTTTTGATCCCAGATCTCATATTAAAGAGGTGCTGTCATGCTTTTTTTCTATTTCAAGGAATATTTACATTCCTTTTAATAGGAATAAAAGTGATCACATGTTTTTTTTTTTTTTTAAAAAGACAGTGTAAACATATAAAAATAAATAAGAAAAAAAAATTAAAGTGGCCAGTCCCGCCGAGCTTGCGTGCAGAAGCGAACGCATACGTAAGTTGCGCCCGCAAATGAAAACTGTGTTCAAACCACATATGTGAGGTATCGCCGCGATCGTTAGAGCGATAGCAATCATTTTAGTACTAGACCTTCTCTGTAACTCAAAACTGGTAACCTGTACCAATTTTTAAACATCGCCGATGGAGATTTTTAAGTGCCAAAGTTTGTCGCCATTCCATGAGCGGGCGCAATTTTGAAGCTTGACATGTTGGGTATCAATTTACTCTGCATAACGCTATCTTTCACAATATGGAAATATGGCTTAGCTTTTACTGTTGTCTTATTTTTTAACTCAAAAATGTTAATAAAAAAAAAACACGCTTGTAAAACCGCTGCGCAAATACAGTGTGACATAAAATATTGCAATGACTGACATTTTATTCTCTAGGGTGTTAGAAAAAATATATATAATTTTGGGGGGTTTTAATTAATTTTCTAGCAAACAAACCTGATTTTAACTTGTAAACGCTGAATCTCAGAAAGAGGCTCGGTCCTTAAGTGGTTAAAGACTAAGCCTTTTTCTGACACTTGTTGTTTACAAGTTAAAAATCAGTATTTTTTGCTAGAAAAGTACTTAGAACCCCCAGACATTATATTTATATTTTTTTTAGCAGAGATGCTAGAGAATAAAATGGCTGGTGTTACAATTATTATTATTATTATAATGCAGGATTTATATAGCGCAGTGCTTTACAATATTTTGTGTCACGCTGTATTTGCACAGCAGTCTTTCACAATTTTTTGGGGAAAAATTACACTTCAATGAATTGGGGGAAAAAAACCAGAGGCAGTAAAGTTAGCCCAATTTCTTAGTATAATGTGATGATGATACTCGACAATGGTGTGAGAATCGTCATCTTTATTCTAAGCAAAAAAAAAAAAAATCAAGATTCGCATATTTTCCTGAATTGTGCAGCTCTAGTTCACAGCCCAAAAATGAAAAAAACAAACAAAAATGCGATCAAATACCACCAAAAGCTCTATTTGTGGGCAAAACACGTCAATTTTGTTTGGGTACAACGTCGCAGGACCGCGCAATTGTCAGTTCAAGTATTGCAGTGCCATGTCGGAAAAAATGGCCTGCTCATGAAGGGGGTTAAATCTTCCAGAGGGCAAGTGGTTAATCTCTGCTTGGTAGGTCCAATGTACAGCCTGGGCCTATGATCTAAGAGGCTACATGGGGGACACAGGGATTCATTTCAAGAAGTCTCACTTCAATTTTTATTGAAACTAAAGTTTAAAAAAAAAACTGAGCAGGCATACTTTTTATTGCTGAAGAGACCTGCATTGTCTCCTCTGTAATAAAATAAACCTACCTGCCTTCTCCCAGTCTTCTGTAGAATGTACACCATGCTGACGTCATCCCGCACCAGCCAATAAAGATGGTTGAAGACTGGCAGACAGGAAGCCAAGAAGAAGATGCCGCTGAGGAACCTCACAGCCGTTGGACTGTTGAAGCAGAGAATTGCAGACTTTGGTTCTGTTTTTATGTGCTGTCTAAGGCTAGGTGTAATCTCCATGTCTGACAACACAGCTAGCAAGGAGACAAATGACACTTTTCTCTATCTCCAAGCGCTTGCTCATTTGCCTGTAACATTTTAGCCCCTCTCTCCCTACGTTCCTTGTGGGACGCTTGTCTCGGTCAGGTGCTTGGAGACCGAAAAGTGCCAACTGTCAAAGCAGCCGTCTCCTTGCTAATTGCGTTATCGGAAGGCCATGCAGAGAGGTGGAGTGCCCTATCTGCTCTCACATAGGAAGATAAGACAAATACTACATGTTCTTGTCCCCTGGGGAAAATTCTCAATTCAATTTATAAGTAAGCATGCCTTCCAATATCTGTAACAAACCCTGTCATTTAATGACGGCTACAAAGAAATAACTGCAATGTTTGGGCGGAGGTCTCTTAGTAGTTAGGCTTTGCCTGTCAGTCCTGTGTAATTATTTGTTTTGTAACTGAAGTTTTCATGTCTTTTCCACTGCCTGTTCCACATTATTACCTTTGTAAATGCAGGTGATGGAGTTTTATTTCTAAGGGCCAGTTTGCACAGGGGCGATCCGACTTACGAGGCGACTCTGAGCCGCCCCGCACTGCGTGGCATCAGTGCGGCTTGTAATAGAAGTCAATGCAAGTCACCCCCAAAGTAGTACAGGAACCGTTTTCTATGTTGAAGCGACTTGAGTCACTCCTATTAGAACGGTTCCATTGCAGTGCATGGGGCACGACTTTCAGGCAACTCAAGTCGCGGCAGTGTGAACTGGCTCTAAGGAGAAAATTGATACTGTAACCGCTTCACTGTTACAAGCCCCTCATTCTTACTCAGTGACGATGGTTACCACTTACCTGTACAAATAGAGGGGTAAATATCCTGGCAGGGAGCAGAGACCGCAATGAAATCTTGACAGAGGGTCTAACCCTTCCACACTTTATCCAAAACTAAATAAAAAGGAGTCATATTTGTGCACTTACAAAAATGTAGTTGATTACTGATTGCAATCTTTCAGTTTTTTTTTTGTTTTTTTTGGGGGGGGGGGGGTTGCCATTAACCACTTCAGCTCCAGAAAGATTTCCCCCTTCCTGACCAGGCTATCGTGCGACGCTGTACCCTAATAAAATTGATGTCCTTTTTTTCCCACAGATAGAGCTTTCTTTTGGTGGTATTTGTAATAATTTTTACGCTATAAACAAAAAAAAGACAATTTTGAATCAAAAAAACAATATTTTTAAATTTCTGCTATAAAACATTCCCAATAAAAAAAGTAAAAAATTGAATTTCTTCATCAGTTTAGGCCAACCAAACTGACATTTTGGGTGGCATAGCATGTACTCTGAAGTGCCAAATGGTACCTGATATGTGAACATACTCATCTGCATTTTCCATTATGTACATACTACCCCAAGCATAATTTCTACTGACAAATATTAACATATCGGAGAATGTTATGCCTCACAGCTGCTATCTTTTTTTTGTCTTTTAGGGCTTAAGATTTAAAGAAGGGTCATACCCACCTACCTGCACTGATCATGTCTGGTGAGTATTCAGTACTACATATTCACGATAAGGGAATTTGTGACCAAAGTAAAGAACATGTTGACATGAAGTTCAGTGTTATTAAACAACATACAGTAAAACCTCGGATTGCGGGTAATGCGGTTAACGAGCATTTCGCAATATGAGTTTTTTTTTCTGACTCAGTTTGCGAGTGTTGTCTCGCATAACGAGCAGAATTTAGCCTTTTTGCATGCAATACTGTATGTGGCCAAAGGTGGCGGGGGCTCTGGTGAGCATTGGTGGCGTCCGGAAATACTCGGAATTCCTTGGAAAAACCTAAAGTGTCAACACAACACTTTAGACCTGTACACACGGTACAACGGTTGTACAACAGTCGTACAACCAGCTTGTTGTATGATCATCCGACCATTAGTACGCACGATTACAACATCCGTCATACAACAGAAGTTGGATGAGCAGACTAGAAAACTTTGGTTGTACAACAAGCCGTTGTACGACTGTTGTACCGTCTGTACAGAGAAGTTGGTCCAACAAAGTTGTACGTGCAAAACAGGCATGCTCAGAAGTGTCCATTCTGGGAAACCTACGTAATTCACAAATCACATGCACCTGAACTTCCTCTTTATATGCTTATAACACGTCATTACGTTAGGCTGGGTCGTATGATCGCTTAGTGCATGTCAGTACGCGAGACACAACAGCCAACATACGATTTTGGACGTCCGGTTGTACAACTGACGCACCCATGTGTACGGGGCTTAACCGAGCATTTCCGAGTGATTCCGACGTCTTAGAGGCTCACCAGCGCCACCACACCTCTGGCGACATGCAGTATTGCATACACCAGGTGCCCCCGGACCTGTGGCCATATACAGTACTACATAGACAAGCAGTGCTGTGGAATGAATTTACGGAGTTTCCATTGTTTCCTATGGGGAAACATGCTTTGATATATGAGTGCTTTGTATTACAAGCATTCTCCTGGAATGGATTATGCTCATAATCCAAGGTTCCACTGTATTAACATTCGGTCTCAGTCCATATTAGGTTGATATTGTAATTCTAAAGCCTCATGCACACTGGACATTATTTAAAAAGCCAATAGCATTAACTGTAGAAAGCTGTAGCTGTAGAATGCGTTTTTCAGTGTTGTGTGTTTTTTTTTCTTTAGCTTTTTTTAACAAAATTATACTTCCAACAGCTTATGGCTCAAAACACTGATAAATGCTGAGTAGCCACGGTTTTTGGCCTTTTTATTTGTTTTTTCCCAGCCAGAAAACGCCCCTGCCAAAAACTGCTGATAGCAGCCTATGTGTGCATGGACACATAGGATAACATGCTGGGGAGTTTACTGGCTGCAGAAAAAGCATCTGAAGCCAAAAACAGCAGCTGTAAAAATGTCCAGTGTGGGGCCTAACATTTGGTATTTATGCCTTAGTTAAATTGAGCAGCGCTGAGGGCTACTGATTTGTGCAATTTCCCTATTTGCACTTCAGGCACTAAAACTGCTGATTTTCCAGTGTGAAAACCTAAGCGTCAGTGTACCGTGGAAATCGCTTTGTACAGTGTTTGATCTAGGGTCACATATGACGGAATCTTTTTAAACGAATGGCTGTGTGTTTACATATATAGTGCAAGTTTAGTTGACGTTTGCTTATTCCACATTACAATTTAGGGATTTATCGGCTTAATCGGTACAAACATTGTTAGTATTGCTCTTCACGTGTGACAGATTCCTATATTTGGTGGTTTCTCAGGTATAGCTGGGAATATTGAAGTGTTTCTTGGTTAAGGAGCACTTTCAGCACATATCCTTTCTTTTTACTTGTCCCTGAAGCCTCTAGAAATATCTCATGGGTTTCAGATGAGGGACCCTTGTCTTGGCATAGAAGCTGGGGAACGATAAGCATGCCCCCCGTTTCACAAACCTGCACGTTCTCCCTCGCCTATAACAGGATAGGATGGATCTGTCGTTTTTTGGTCAGGGTTTTGGCCTACAGGTATGGCATGTAAATTGAGGCTCCATTTTTCTTAGCTTATTTATTTCAGGTACTTGTATAGAGCCGTCAATTTATGCATATACATTGTACATTCACATCAGTCCCTACCCTCAAGGAGCTTACAATCTAAGGTCCCTAACTCACATTCATACATACATATACTAGGAGCAATTTTAGATAGGATCTAATTAACCTACCAGCATGTCTTTGGAGTGTGGGAGGAAACCGGAGTACCCGGAGGAAACCCACGCAGGCACAGGGAGAGCAGGCAAACTCCAGGCAGGTAGTGTCAGGGTTGGGATTCAAACCAGCGACCCTTTTGCTGCTAGGCGAAAGTACTATCCACTACACCACTGTGCCGCCCACGATGGTTGCTCCCTGCACGCGGTACTTTTTTTTTTTTTTTTTTTCTAAAGGTGAACTAACCCTTTAAAACTAAACTCGTGGCATGATCTTTATTGCATTCTTACATTGGTCCAGCTTACACTGATATAAGCATGTTTATTTCATACCTGAGGGGCTGCTGGGGAAACTGAAATTGCTGTAGCAGTCAATGCTACTACATTGAAAGCTCTTATCTTCCAGGTCCTGTGCTCAATACCTTTTCCTCTACACACTGACCACAAGGGGTCACTTGCTCGGCATTGATGCCATTCACTGAATGCCACTGAAAGATGAACCGGTGCAAGTATGCAATAAAGATCATTCCTGGAGTTAAGCTTTAGGGCTGCTTCATACCCATGAATGTGTTAGAACACAGCTGCTGCTTTAACTAACTTTATTGAAATGTCACGCTTTAAAGTGTTGCTAAACTCACAACAGTAAAATCAGTCTGCATATGCAGCAAAGCATGCTTGTTATACTCACTGTGGAACCTAAGGCGTGAATCATCTGCATTGTGTAAGAAAGGCTGTTTGATCCTGTTTTTTCTATTCCATCTCCAGATAAGACAGAGTCTTTGGAGTCACTTTGCACATGTTCAGTTTGGTGTGTATTGCTAGAGAGTTTTTTTTTTTTTTTCTTGGGAGGGTGCATGTGATCAGCACAGGGCCAATCAGCACTGTCCAGATAGAGGGTCAGGAGTCATGCAGCCTCATAGGACAATAAGGGGAGAATGAAAACTCCTCCTACAAAGTTTTAACCAGCCACTCATAGAAGTCACAAGTCTGCTATGTACTGCTGATGAGAAAAGGTGTTTAGCAGTTTATATTTACTAAAATAATGTAATTTCCATGTTGTGTGTTCTGTGGGAGATCCGATATAGTGAATGCAGGGTCTTGGGTCTAGTAACACTTTAAGGTGGATGTTTATGGATTATTTTTGAAGGAAAAGAATATTGTTTAGTGTCACTTTAGAACCAGAGTGCTATAATAATTGCACCCAGTACGGTGGTCACCCTCTGGTTATTGCTGTTATAAGCTCCCTAATGCACCCATGGTCTGTAAGCTAAGCTTGAAATTGCAGCTCTGTCATTTGTTAACCTAAGGGTTGCAGGAAGTGTACCCGCTGGCATCGCCCTGCAGATGTTGGAAAAAGTATACTATTCTGCTTCAAATAACATTTCTTTCCACGCAGATAAACAGAACAACTTCCCCCCTCTTCCTCGTTTCATACCTCTGAAGCCATGTTTCTACCAGGATTTTGAAACTGATATTCCCGACCAACATCGGACCATGGCTAAACGTATTTACTATCTATGGATGTGTAAGTATAAACCTGGACTGCACAGTGGTCTTCATGCTTCTTATGTGACAGTATAGTTAGCAGCGCCCACATACAGACTTTTTTTTTTATATTAAAGCTGAAGTTTGGCTTAAAATCCCTACACTTATTTCATTATAGATAAATGATGTGACTATGTCCCATGTTGTGCAGACAGCTGGATTCTAGAAAAATCTTCACTGCTGGGATGCCCCGTCCTCTTCCTGTCTCTGAACTTTAGCATTGCGGTGGATAACTGCTTTGGGTCTTCAGGCACAACTTCGGGACACGTCATAAAATCTTTTCTAAATGGAAGAGCGGGTAGGAGGGGGCATGTCCCTGTTGGGTCATCTTTCATGTAGCTGAGCCCAAAGTTGTTAACCCCCACAGTGCTGGATGTTCAGAGCCAGGAAGAGGACAGGTATCCCTGCACAGATGATTTATCCATGATCAAGCTTGCCAGTACAACGTGAAACATCTTTTATTACAGGTATGTGATGAGACCGAAGCGGTAGAGGTTCGGCTTTAAGCTTTTCTTGGATAACCTGTAGAACCTTCAGATAAGAAGCAGATAAATACAAAAGCTCTTTGAATCAAAGAAGGCATTTTGACTATGTAAAGAGGTCAGGTGGCCCAAACAGGCCATATTTTGAGGATTTCCATTCTGGGAATAACTGTGGCAATAACTGATCTCAACTCACCCCTGCAAGTAGAAGGGAAGCCTGAAAACATGATTTGCTGTGGGTGACTGAAGGCTCAATTAGAGAAAACTTGGCCCAAAGCATCTACTCATTTCAGCTGACGGCACACCTGGTTTCTAGTATACCACTGTGGCTCAGGGGGTTGCCATTGCTGAAATTTTGTAGACTTTGGTTGTATGGCTCGCTTTCCCTCCAATTTTAATCAAAGCCATAATCTTGGAGCAAGCACGTGATGACCTCCAGTTTCTTAAGACGTTTTTTATATTAAGAGGATTAGACTTGAGAGAGACATAATCTTGCCCTTGTACAAAACATCAGCTTAAATGTTTAGTTTTAGGAATCAGTTCACAAAAAATATGTTTCAGCAGTGAAGAGTGCATTGAAAGGCAACTATATTAATACGTGGCATGGAAGAGCTCCACTTTTGGGAAAGATTAACCCCAAGTGAATGTAAAGTCAACAAACGTGTTATACCTGCCTGCACAGAGCTGCCCAATCCTCCTCTTCTTGGTGTGCCACTATAGGAAACTGCTTCCTGTGGTGGCGGGCTCAATCCCAAGCCGTGCTACCTGCGTCTATAGACACAGATAGCATGGCTCTGCCCCACACCAGCTCCCTCCCCATAGGATTTCATTGACAGCAGCTGCCTCAGCGAAGCCTGTGGAAGCAGAGACAGAAGACAGAGGCACTACAGAAGGGCACTGTGCTGGATTGAGTGAGGACTTGGGTAACTGGTAATGTGGGGTTCAGTGGGTGATTCAGCAAATGGAACAATTTTTACCTCAATGGAGGGAATGCATTAAGATAAAAATGTTTGGGCTTTAGAACCACTTTAGCTGAATTTATTCTCTCTTGAAAGAGGTGATGTTTAAAAAACATCTACCGGTATTTAACAAAAAAAAAATCCATTCTACAAACTCAGATTGCAGTTGTTTGCTTAAGGACCCTTTCAAACAGACAGCGTTCATTCCGGTCTGCAGAGGATTGGCGCAGAATAAAACTGTTGTCACTTTTGTGACATCTGTGTCTGTTACGCTTTTTCCTCCAGACTGAAACAGGAGCTTAATGGACCCATGTTAGCCCTAGTTACCACTGGAGCAGTTCAAAATCGCATTACAAGTCGCACCTGATTGATGGCAATAGAACCATTCAAATTGTTGTGACTCAAGTTGCAGCGACTTTGAAAAAAGGTTCCCACGAGTGGGATTTCTCCAACACATGGGGCAGTCGAGCGATTTTGCTAAAATCGCATAATCTATGGCCTGCTTTAGGGTCCTTTCACACACACGGACCGTTAATTTCATCCATTAAGTCACCTCAAAACGGATGATGTATTCATCAATTTTTCATCCATGGTCATCAGTTTTTCATCTTTTTTTTTTTTTTTTTTTTACATCCATTACCAATGCAAAAATGGATGAAAAACTGACCATTCGTCAGTTTACATCTGATCTGTTTTTTGACGGACGAAAAATAGGGCTTTCATCCGTTAAAGACAGAAGCGGGTGAAAACGGATGCAAATGGATGATCATCCGTTTTTCCATAGAGATGCATTGATGTCCTTTTTTCATTCGTCAACGGATGGATGAAAAACAGACAAACGGTCCGTGTGTGTGAAAGGGACTAAGGAGAAGTCCAGCCAAAGCTTGTTTGGCTATACTTCTATGGATCACAGGAGTGCAATTCGTTTTGCACTCCTGTGACCCGTTTCAGCAGAGAGCAGACTGAAGTCCGCTCTCTGCTAACGTCACAGGAATCAGTCCAGGCACCGCGTCATCCCCACAATGGGATTTGGGATCCGCCAGGTGCCTGGACTGACATCCCGCTCAGCCTCTCAGTGAGCCGCTGAGAGCCTGAGGTGGCTGCTCCCCACTCCTCCACAGATTTGCACTTCAGTGAGCGAGTGAGTGGAGAGCTGTGATTGACAGTCAGCAGCTCTCTGCTCAGGAAGCTGTGAGAACCAAGCAGAAGTGCCGGTGGACAGATGCAGCATCGTACCGATACTGCATCCACCTAGCTAAGTATAACTGGGGGAAAATAATAAAACCTTGACTTCTACTTCTGCTACTTTTTTTTTAAACAAATTAACAATGTAACTGTGGCTTCAAACTTCTCAAAGTCATTCATGGCATGACTTCCAGGTAACTAGAATTTTCAGAAACAGGTTAGCAGTGGCAGCCCATAATACATTTCTTAAAGTGGTTATAAAGGCAGAAGGTTTTTTTTATCATAATGCATTCCATGCATTAAGATATAAAAAAAATAAAACCCCCTGTGTGTAGCAGCCCCCCTAATACTTACCTGAGCCCCATCTCGATCCACCGATGTGAACGACTTCCTTCCCTCCTGGAGGGACAGCCGTCCCTCCTGATTGGCTGAGACACAGCAGCAGCGCCTTTGGCTCCCGCTGCTGTCAATCAAAGTCAGTTAGCCAATCTGGAGAGAGCAGGAAGGCGCCGAACCGCAGCTCCGTGTCTGAATGGACACAAAGAGCAGAGGATCAGGGCTGCTTTGTGCAAAACCATTTCATGGAGCAGGTAAGGCTCCATTTACATGGGACGATGTTTCAACCACCCCTGAACATTTTATCTTGACAGCTAGAAACCGGCGTCCAAAATGGCTGCTTTGCATGCCACGCTCGCATCTAGATGCGTCTTTGAAAAAAAATGGAAACTCCTGTAAATGAAATGCTCCTAGATGCGAGTTGGCACGTTTACAAGCTGTTTGGCATTTCAAATGCCTCTGAACTGGCATCTGAACCCATTTTTTTTTTAGCGTTCCAAAAAAAAGCCTCTAAACTCAACTGCCTGGAAACGACCTTAAACAACCCTGTGTAAATGTACTGATAAGATAACATAGAGGAAAGTTCAGGGGCAGCTGAAAAAAACGCCCAACTGCTCCTAAACACCCGTTTATCAGCAGCAGTGTACATGAGGCCTTAGTATAACACGTTTGTTATTTTTAAAGAAACAAGACTTTAATATATATGTGTTGTATTTGATTAGGGAGACATCACTCTTACCCATTTCCTCTCAGTGTGAATATTTGTGGTTAAAAAGCTTTTTACATCCTGTAGACAGGTCTATATATATATATATATATATATATATATATATATATATATATATATATATATTATAAGGTATAAGTTGATGCAGTAAACTGGGATGAAATATGTCAGATGTTGCCATGTAAGAATTAGATGCCTGAAATGTCACAGTGTAATCCTGAGTTCATTCTGCAGATTGCAGTCCTGCTGTGTTCCTCCTGAAAACACTGCATGCAGATTGTGTACAAATGCTCTCATTGTGTGCTGACCGTATACATAAAGCATAGCGATCATTGTATACATTCCACGAATATCGTGTTTATTTTTGTATTTTTTTTTTTTTATCCCCCCCCCCCACTGTATACTTGTCCATTATCCTCATAGTTGTGCGACTGGACATTTGAACAGTATGTGGAGTTTTTGATCTGACTGCGCTTTTTCATCATTGCTCACATGGTCATGTAAGAGATTGTTATTCCCCTATCCTGCAGCAATGAAAAGAATACCGCTCAGCCGCAGAATGCTTGTCAAGGTGACTCTGCCTTTGCCTGCTCCAGCTCTCATATAAGGTTTCACTTTATACACCAGCTACCAATTAACTTCTGCACCGGTGTTCCAGATATGCTGTGTGTGTGCTTTTATACATGCGTGTAATATTGCATGAGCACCCTAATTCATACACTGGTAGGATGCACATCTTCTGTGTGACGCACAGCTTGCCTGTGTTAATTCTAGGAGTATATGATGTGATCTGCTGCTCATACATTGTGTGCTATCATTCTCTGAGTGTAGTTTGGAGTTCCATGGAGGGAGGGGGGTTATAGATCCTGACTCCTTTGCTCTGACTTTGCCCCAATCTCATTCTTATCTTTGGCTCTCTTCTTCTTGCTGCATGTGTGTGCCTCTGCGTGACCCGGTGTGTGCGTGCAGTGAACAGCATCACGCTGGCGGTGAATCTGATTGGCTGCCTGGCGTGGCTGATTGGAGGAGGCGGAGCCACTAATTTCGGCCTGGCATTTCTATGGCTCATCCTTTTCACTCCCTGTTCCTATGTGTGCTGGTTCAGACCTATTTACAAGGCGTTCAAGTAAGTATGTGACTGCCAATTTTACATTAAATCTATTTTGTCTACAACACATGCTTGTTACCTTCATAGATCACCCAAAGTGTAATAACACCTCCTGCCTACCCCATTACTGAAAAAATAAAAATTGCAGAAGGGATTCCCGATATTCAGTACTGTGCAAAAGTGAATAAATGCTGTAAATGAATAATGCTTTCAAAAATTGAAAAAGGTTCTAATAGTTTTTATTAATTAACAAAATGGAAAGTAAATGGATAGAAGAGAAATCCAAATCAATAATTGGTGTGACCACCCTTTGTCTTCAATTCTTCTAGGTACACTTGCACACAGTTTTTTAAGGAACTCAGCAGGTAGGTTGTTCCAATCATCTTGGACAACTAACCACAGCTTTTCTGTGGATGTAGGCTTCCTCCATTCCTTCTGTCTCTTCATTTAATCCCAGACAGACTGGATGATGTTGGAGATCAGGGCTCTGTGGGGGCCAAACCATCACTTCTGGGACTCCTTGTTCATCTATATACTGTACACATATATGCGTATTTGCGTTTGTTCTGGGAGCACACCGGTCTCACCGGGTCCCCCAGGTCCTGTACAAACGATAGGGATCCTGAACCCGGTCATCTGATTGCTGTGCAGGCCTCTGATTTTCTATCACAGTGATACATCATTATGAAACCCATCTAGTGTTTTTTTTTCTTTTTCTCCGAAAGGGGGGTGGAGAGGTATTGTATTGTATCCCTGTTTCCTTGCAGGGAGAAAGAGGTAAACTAAACCGTGGGTAAAAAAAAAAATATATATATATATATATATATATATATATATATATATATATATAAGAAAAAATGGCTAGATCAAGGTTTGATTTAGGTCAATGCCAGGGTTGGTGTTAGAGTCCAGTCAGCCCCGGTTCACACTGCCGCGACTTGAGTGTTCAAAATCGCATGACAAGTTGCACCCCATTAACAGCAATTGAACCGCTCATGTCGTTCTTACTTAGAAAAAGGTTCCTGCACTACTTTGGTGTGACTTCAACACGACTTAGATTGACTTCTGTTAAAGGAGTCTCATGCAAGCCGCGATGTCGTCTGTTTCAATGCTGCGTGACTTTGAATCCGTGGCAGTGTGAACAAGGGCTATGGGTCAAAGGTCAGGGTCAGTATATTTTGGGCTGGATTTTTTTCTTAAAAAAAAACATTTTCTAAATTAGCATCAGTGTCGGTGTGTTTTAGGTAGTATAAAGAAAAAGCAAAATATGCACTATTGTTATTGGGCTGCACTACAGGTAGAAACGACAACGAACATACGCATATGTGGTATTGCTGGGATGGTCGGGAGCAGGAGAATCTATTTTGAGTTGTTCTTTGGTGGTAGGTTATGGTAGTGGCAAGAACTTTACAGCTAAATTTAAAAAATAAACAAAAGTTTTTTTATGTTTTTTTTTTTTTTTACCATTTTTGGGCCAGTTTTCCTCTGATAATAAAAACATCAGGAGATATCCATTACTATTTACAACCAAATGAAAGCCCAGTTTATCCTGAAAAAAAACAAGATATAATCCACGTGGATGTACAAATTAGTTGTGGCGATATATACAGTTTTACTAACAGGTGTCAAAGTTGCAATATTGTGCTTAGGCATCAACATTTGTTTTACCCTTAGGCACAAAGGGGCTTTAGGGCCGGTTCAGACTGGTGCATGGTACAAGATCGGATGTGATTCGCACTGCACTGCAGTGTGAATCACATTCGATTTCTTTGCAATGCAATTTCAGCCATACAGATAGTATGGCTGAAATTGCATCACATTCAGACCAAACTCGTACAGGACCTTTTCTTTGGTCCGCAGCAGAATCGGATCGCATGGGTGTTCACACCCATGCGATCCGATTTCTGTGCTAGTTTTCAGTTCACAGAGCAATATGCGGACTGATTTGGGGGTGTCATTAGCTTTGTATTGGCACTCCCCGCAGTTCGTATTTAGCCGTGTGAGCTGCCGCCAGGAGACATGTGACGCACAGTGGATTCGCAGGGTTCCCACATCGCAGCAGTGTGAACCTGCCCTTAATGACATTGGCTGTATGTTTGGAGTTGTCCTGCTGCAGAATACATTTGGGGCCAATCGCACACCTCCCTGATGGTATGGCTAATGAATAAGTATCTGCCTGTATGTCTCAGCATTGAGGACACCATTGATCCTGACCAAATCTCCATCTCCATTTGCAGAAATGCAGCCCCAAACTTGCAAGAAACCTCCACCATCCCTCACTGTTGCCTGCAGACACTTATTATTGTGATACTCTGTAGCCCTTCAAGAACAAACTGCCTCCTGCTACAGTCAGATATTTCATATTTTGACTCATTAGCCCAGAGCACCTGCAGCCATCTTTCTACATCCCAGTTCCTGTGTTTGCGTGCATAGGATGTGGAAACAAGGCTCAGTCACTCAACAGCGCACAAAGGCAAAAGCCTAGTACACACGGGTCAAATGTTGGGTGGCATCTGCCGGTTTCTATTGAACCGGCCGACGTTCGGCCCGTGTGTACTGCAGCCGGTCCAACAGAAGCCGGCCATTCTGCTGCCTCTGTTGAAGGAGCGTGACCTATAAAGGTCTGCTGATTTGTCTCCTGATCAGCGCTCTCGGCCAATGGCTGAAAGTGCTTACCGGAGTGTGCTGTCTAGGGAGGCCATCCCCGTCAGAATACAATAGAACAGTAGGGAGAGATCGTTGTACTAACATCCGTTTTTTTTTTTTGTTTTTTTTTTTCATTCAGCCCGCTGGGTTGAATAAAAAAAAAAAACTAGCAGTGTGTATGAGGCTAAAAAGTTGTCACACCAAATATTGATTGGATTTGGATTTCTCTTCTGTTCATTTTACTTTCCATTTTGTTATTTGATAAAAATAAACTATTTCTGAAAGCATTCTTAATTTGCAGCATTTTTTCACACCTTCCTAAGACTTTTTCACAGTACTGTACTGTCAAGGATTTTACGGTGGTTGGGTGTGAGACCTGATGGTTGATCCTGCGGTTCAGTAGAATCTGGGTGAACAAATGCCTAGGCATTTACTCACGTGACCAGACCTTGTGGTTTACTTCAAGAAGAAGCATTTTAGAAGTTTCTTTGGCCTATTGACTTTAATGTAGCACAGAGGGTGGAGGTGTTCCTACACTTTATCTACTTTACCCATGAGTCTGTATACTTTGACTTTCTCTTTCAGGCTAAGGCTACACTGCAGAAAATGCTAAAAGCTGATGGCATTCTAATCAATGACTCTGGTGCAACCTGAAAATAGCATATGTAACTGGTCCTTACCAATCGTACATTTGTAACTCATGATGCATTGTCTTTTATATTTATGAAGACTGGAGAGACTAAAAATGTTGATGTAGCTCTAGCCTGTCAATCTTTTAACATTCCTGAGTATCTGTTATAGGTCTTTACCTGTTGTACTAAACACTGCAACCCACGCCAACACCTTTTATTTTATGTAATAACAACATCGGTATGGCAGTGATTACTGAACATGTTAGATGTGTGTGTATAATACAGTATCTCGCAAAAGTGAGTACACCCCTCACATTTTTGTAAATATTTTATTCTATCTTTTCATGTGACAACACTGAAGAAATGACTTTGCTACAATGTAAAGTAGTGAGCGCACAGCTTGTATAACAGTGTAAATTTGTTGTCCCCTCAAAATAACTCAACATACAACCATTAATGTCTAAACCGCTGGCAACAAAAGTGAGTACACCCTTAAGTGAAAATGTCCAAGATGGGCCCAATTAGCCATTTTCCCTCCCCGGTATTATGGGACTCATTAGTGTTACAAGGTCTCAGGTGTGAATGGGGAGCAGGTGTGTTAAATTTGGTGTTATCGCTCTCACTCATACTGGTCACTGAAAGTTCAACATGGCACCTCAAGGCAAAGAACTCTGAGGATCTGAAAAAAAGAATTGGTGCTCTACATAAAGATGGCCTAGGCTATAAGAAGATTGCCAAGGCCCTGAAGCTCAGCTGCAGCCGGGTGTACTCACTTTTGTTGCCGATTGGTTTAGACATTAATGGCTGTGTGTTGACTTTTTTTTTAGGGGACAGCAAATTTACATTGTTATACAAGCTGTACACTCACTACTTTACATTGTAGCAAAGTGTCATTTCTTCAGTGTTATCACAGGAAAAGATATAATAAAATATTTACAAAATTGTGAGGGGTGTACTCACTTTTGTGAGATAATATAAATATATTCGCTCTTGACTGCCTATGCTTTTGGTGCAGTAATTGGTACCCCCCCCCTATACATTGTGCCAGCATGAATTGTTTGCATGATGGGAATACTTCCATGTCATCCACCTGTCTCGGTTTTCTACATTTGAACTGTTCTTTACAGATTCTGTATTTGATCTATGATTTCCTCATTTAACAGGACGGACAGCTCCTTTAACTTTATGGCTTTCTTCTTTACCTTCATGGCCCAGTTGGTCATTAGCATAATACAAGCCGTTGGTATTTCTGGCTGGGGAGTCTGGTGAGCATTTATGTATATTTCATGACAATCGTGACGTTAAGTAATTTGTTGGATAATGACCATTTACAGTTTTTGCATTTGGTCAGTAAGATGGTCTAGGGTGAAATACATTGGGCTTTTTCATTGAATGTGTTCTGATAATCTTACCATGTAAGCACCTCTATACATAGGTACAAAAGGGTCTTTCTACTGACCTTCATGACACTCACGGACAATTCCCTAATACCTGGTGCAGATAGGATGTAATAAGCTAAATGGATTTATACAGTATGTATGGATTTTCATTAAAGCATTGACTTCACTTTATGATGCTATCCATTTAACCACTTTCCCTTGAGTGGACATCATATGATGTCCTGGGCTTTGAGTGAAGATATCTGGATGATGCCTGCAGCTATAGGCACCCCTCCATATATCTTCTTCTTTCAGCTGGCGATTCCCTGTGTTGTAAAAGCTATCCTAGCGGCTGATTAGCCACTGGATTGCTTTTACAGGCAGTGGGAGAGGATGTGGGGGGGGGGGGGGGGGGGGGGGGGGGGGGGGGGGGGGGGGGGGGGGGGGGGGGGGGGGGGGGGGGGGGGGGGGGGGGGGGGGGGGG
>BLSH010185651.1:0-18404 GCA_018402905.1 Glandirana rugosa
CGGTACCGCAAGTCCAGTGGAGGGTCATAGGGTCAAGGTTCCTGTACTATTTCCCCCCGATCCCGCGCCGCACCCCCGCGCTACTTTACCGCCATGCGGCGGTGTACCGCCGCCATTTTCCCTTGACCGCATTCGGCGGCCATTTTGCCGTAGCAGCGGCCTTTTTAATGGAGGTTTTGGCCTCTAGTGACCGTGCAGCGGCCATTTTGCCGTAGTCGCGCCCTTTTTAGCATGTGCCTTTGGCCTCTTGTGACCGCTCGGCGGCCATCTTTGATGTGCCTTGCTATTAAATACGTGCGTGTCAGCGCCGGTTTTTCTTCCTGAATCAGCGGTGCAAACACAGCGTCACTGGCAGCAAAAATGGCAGTGGCGGATAGCACACCTACGGTGGCTAAGAGGGGCATACAGTACAGCAGGTATCGCTGACTTTTCCCTGGGGTGTCGGTGGCGGCAGTGCAGAGTCCTCCTGGGCATACCCTGGTCGCTCTGTGGGGCGGTTTGGTGGGGCAGCATTGTGCGGTGTCATGGCCCATAGGCCCTAAAAGGGTTCCGGTGGTACAATGGCGGCCGAACCTGCGGTTCTTCTCCGGGGGGGGTCCGCAGAAGCGCTAGCTGCGCTGGGACCTCTGGTTCCCCTGGACCAGTTAACCGCCTTCCTCTGAGGAGGAATCTGAACCGGATGGGGCACCTGTGGTCACAGGGCTCCACGTGGAGCTCTCAGATGGTGAACTGGCACCCTCGGACGGTGAGGAAGACAAGGGGGCCTCGATGGCGCGCGAAAGGGCGCTGGTGGCCTTCCTGATCACCGATACCCGTGAGTCATTGCGGCTGAACCAAGCCGGGGAGTCGCAGGAGACTGCCCACGTTTGTGGGTCCTTTAAGCCGTCACGGACCCCTAAAGCATGTCCTTATGTCCAATTTTTTGACCAGTTTTGTGTATAAGGAATGGCAGCATCCGCAGAATTCCTTTTTCACTGCCCAAACATTTTCTTTGTGCGCTATCCTTTTGAGGAAAGTTTTTTTGCAGAAGTGGGCATCCCCCGCAGTGGACCCTCCGGTGGCTCGTCTGAATAAGGCGACGACCATTCCCTTGGAAGGGTCTCCATCTTTTAAGGTTCCGGCCGATAGGCAGACGGAGGGTATCCAAGGCTTTGTTCTTGGTGGCGGGGATGGCCATGAGGCCAGCTCTGGCATTGTGCACAGCCACTTACGCAATGTGCGACAGGATTGCACAGTGTTTGGGCTGCAGGTGCTCCCCTGAGGCCTTTCCAGTACCTGTGTGTCGCAGCCCTGGACCTGCTCCTCATGCTGTCGAAGATGTCTGTTTTTGCAGTCGTCATCAGACGGTTGCTGGGATTGCGGTGTTGGTCGGGTGACCACGCGTCCAAAAAGGGCCTCACAGACCTTCTTTGTGAGGGTGGTCGGCTTTTCAGAGCGCAATTGGATGAAATCATTAAGGATTTCACGGGGGGGGGGGGGGGAGAGTGCCTTTCTTCCAGAACCCAAGCGGCGGGATTGCCGCCGTAAGCAGGGTCATTCATTATCGGCCCAGAAGCGTTTTTTTTTTTGTGCGCCCGGTTTAGCGGGCAAGGGGCTCAAGGCCCGGCAGTCTGCCTCGGGGTCCGGTAAGCGTCCCTGGCAGCGCACCCCCGAAAAGATGGGTTGCCCCCGCTCAACTCTCGGGTGGGGGGCCGACTTCTGGGGTTCGCAGACAGGTGGGCTGCTTGCATTTCCGACCGGTGGGTACGGGAAGTGGTGTCCTCCGGGTACAGGACTCTACCTCCAGACAGGTTCTTCCCATCAAACCTGAGGCTTCCGCCGGGGCGTCGGGAAGCTCTCTTAGGGGCTGTCCGAACAAGGAGTGATTGTGCCGGTCCCTCCTTTGGAGAGGTTCTGCGGCTTCTATTCAAACCTCTTTGTGGTGCCCAAAAAGGGGTGGGGTAAGGCCAGTTCTGGACCCAAATGCGCTAAATCATTTTGTGAAAGCGCGAAAATTCGGGATGGAATCAGTCCGTTTCGGTCATGGCCGCCCTTCACCAATGGCATCCCTGGATATCAGAAACGCTTATCTGCATGTTCCCATTTGCCTCCGGCATCAGCGCTTCCTGTGCTTTGCGGTAGGGGACCTGCATTATCAATTTGTGGCACTCCCCTTCGGTCTGGCCTCTGCTCCACGGGTCTTCACCAAGTTGCTGGCTCCGGTGCTGGCTCTGTTGAGACAGAGAGGCATTGCTGTGGTAGCTTACCTGGACGATCTACTCCTGCGAGTGGAGTCGGCTCCGGCTCTGGAGGACAATGTTGCTATCAAACTGGCCTCCCTGCGAGACTTCAGCTGGTTGATCAACCTACAGAAGTCGACACTGACCCCGTCCTGTTGCCTAGAATATCTGGGCCTGATATTGGACACAGAGCAGGCGAAGGTTTTCTACCTCCGGCCAAGTTGCTGACACTGCAAGCAGCAGTGCAAGCCCTGCTGTCACGTCGGTGGTCCTCCTTACGGGTCTGTATGCGGGTGTTGGGGCTCATGGTCTCGGCCTTCGAGGCGATACCGTACGCCCAGAGTCACACTCGGCTCCTGCAGCGAGCGATCCTGTTACGGTGGGACAAGTCTCTGTTGTCCCTGGACCAGCTGATCAAATTGGATCATCAAACCAGGGGGTCTTTGGCCTGGTGGCTCCGGGCCCCGGCATTGTCTTTGGGAAAGTCGCTCCTTCCCTTGAATTGGTCAATAGGCTGGCGTCCGTCGTGACTATCGGGCTGGGGAGGAGTCCTGGGGCAGTTGTCTGCTCAGGGCCGTTGGTCGACGCAGGAATCGGGCCTTCCAATAAATGTGCTGGAGCTGAGGGCAATCAGGCTCTGTCTCTCCCACTGGTTGGCATAGCTGCGCGGCCTCCCGGTTCGGGTTCAGTCGGACAATGCCACGGCAGTGGCATACGTAAACCATCAGGGTGGAACAAGGAGCTCAGCATGAGCTGTGGAGGTGGCCCTAATTCTGAGGTGGGCAGAACTTTGCGTGCTGGCAATCTCCGCCATCTACATTCCGGGCGTAGTAAACTGGCAAGCGGACTTGCTCATTCGTCAGACTCTAGATCAGGGGGAATGGTCTCTGAGTTCAGAAGTGTTCCTCCAGATTTTTTTTGGGGCACGCCAAACGTGGACCTAATGGCGTCCAGGTTCAATCACAAGGGGCAGACCTTTGTGTGCATGTCAAGGGACTCGTTGGCGGCAGCCATGGACGCACTAGTCGCACCTTGGTCCTGGTACAGGCTTCTGTACGCCTTTCCTCCTCTCAAGCTTCTACCGCGGCTCCTGTGCAGAATAGAAACAGAGGGAATCCCGACAATCCTGGTGGCTCCGGATTGGCCCCGGCGCCCTTGGTACGCCGACGTGGTGCGGATGGTAACAGCCGTTCCCGGACGGCTCCCGCTTTGCGAAGATCTGCTGTCACAGGGACCCATCCTGCACCCTGCTTTATTATTATTATTATTATTATACAGGATTTATATAGCGCCAACAATTTACGCAGCGCTTTACAACTTGAGGGTAGACAGTACAAATACAATACACTTAAATACAGTAGGAATCAGAGGGCCCTGCTCGTTAGAGCTTACAATCTAAAAACTTTACCTCACTGGTTTTGTTGGCTTGGCTATTGAGTCTCAGGTGCTGAGGGATAGGGTGTCTCTGACTCCGTGATCCCTACCATGCCAAGGCGCGTAGGTGTTTTTCGCGCAGATATGTTATCGCACCTGGAAGGATTATATTGCCTGGTGTGAGGCGGGGGGTTGGAACCCCCGCTCTTTCTCTATATCCCGGGTGCTGGCCTTCTTGCAGCAAGGCCTGGATACCAAATTGGTTTTGAGTACACTCAAGGGTCAGATTTCGGCCCTGGCGATTCCTTTTCCACATCCTTTAGCTACGCATTCTTTGATATGTACATTTGTACAGGGTGTATGTGATGTAGCTCCTCAGGTACGGTCGCCGCTGGCACCGTTGGATTTACATTTAGTACTTTCTGTGCTGCAGAAACCGCCATATGAGAAAATCAGGGATATTCCCTTACAATTGCTGTCACAAAAAGGTGGCTTTTTTGGTGGACATTACATCCACTAGGCGGGTGTCTGAGTTGGCGGCTTTGTCATGCAGGTTTCCCTACTTGGTCCTTCATAAGGATAAGGCAGTGCTGCGCCCTTCTGCTTCATTCCTACCGAAGGTGGTTTCCTCTTTTCACATTAAGCCCCGTACACACGGTTCGACGATCGTATACAACAGGTCGTACTAACGACCGTTGTATGCGATATCGATCGTTCGTATGCGCGATTACCACAGTCGAACATACGATGGTCGTACAAGGGAGTTGTATGAGCAGACTAGAGAACTTGGTCGTACCAACAAGCGCTCATACGACCGTTGTATCATGTGTACAGAGCAGTTGGTACAACAAGTTGTATTGTGCAAAACACGCATGCTCAGACCTCAGGAACGGCCAGATGCTAATTACATGCACCTGAATGTTCTTCTGCAGACGTACGATCGTGTAGTGCAGTCAGTATGCTACATACAACAGCCAACATACGATTTGAGACGATCGTACGTGCGATCGTCGTCCCGTGTGTACGATGCTTAAATGAGGACATTGTTCTCCCTTCATTGTGTCCACACCCGTCTCATACCAAGGAGATTGCTTTGCACTCTTTGGATGTAGCAAGGGCTCTGCGGGTGTATTCGTCAGCTACAGCTTCTTTTTGGAAGTCTGATGCTTTGTTTGTACTGACGGAAGGACCACGCAAAGGTTTGGTGGCCTCATCAGCTACTATATCCCGTTGGATCAGACAGACTGTGACCCATGCGTATACTGTTCGGGGCCAAGAATCCCCTTTTCCGGTCACGGCTCAATACACCAGGACGATTAGCACTTCCTGGGTTTTCAGACACCAAGCTTCGGTGTCTCAGTGTGCAAGGCGGCTACATGGGCCTCGGGCACACTTTTGTTAAAATTTTACAAGGTGTTGTGTCAGCATCCGCGGATGCTGCTTCTGGCCGCAAAGTTTTGCAGGCGGCGGTATAGGTGCGGCTGGTGCCTCCTGAGAGGATTCTGTTGGGTACAGTTGTTATTGCTGGCCCACCCCTCTTGTTTGACACTGCTTTGGGATGTGTTTTGCTTTGCGTTTATCTATTAAGATTCTTGCGGTAAAACCAAGGAAGTTTAGAATTCTGTGGTGTAGCAAAGCTTTTACTAAACAGAAAATTTGCTCATACAAACTATAGGATACACAATAACACATAGCTTACAAAAATATGCCTACAACATGCATAATAAGTAAACTAAACGAGTTACTCAACTTAGGGGTCAAGATGTAACATCCTTCTTTGCTCAGTCCAAATCAACACTTCTCCAAAGTTCTCCAGCAAATGGCAGCCATGTCTTGCTTCTCCGTCTTCTCAAACACAACTCCATTGTCTGCTCCCATGTGGCTTTCCAAAGAACCTCTAGCCCCTCCCACCAACTTCCTGTATATGCCAACTTCCTGTATATACACTTCTTGCAGAGAACTAACTAACTAGCAGTCCAACTGCTCTATTTACATATCAATGGAGGGGGAAGGGGGAAGCCTGACTTCCCTTCAAATCTAACTCCATATTATGAGACATAAAGTCACAAAAACTTGGCCATGGCAACACAGATGTCCCCATGTGTCATGTATAGAGGCTGCGTCTGTCAATGAACGTAAGAGAAAATAGGATTTTATTAAGAACTTACCGTAAAATCCTTTTCTCTAAGTTCATTGACAGACGCAGCACCCACCCCTCTGTGTTGCGTTTGTACGGCTTGTTACAAACTGATATGCCATGCAGAGCTGGGGGGTTTTATGCTGAGTGAGGAAAGCCCCCTGGGAGGGGCCAGCTTGCTTTTTTTCTTTTTGCCTAGTCTACTCCTAGTAGGATGTGCATAAACCCCTTGCGTCATGTATAGAGGCTGCGTCTGTCAATGAACTCAGAGAAAAGGAAATCCTATTTTTTTTACGTTAGGACCAGAGTATTTTTTGCTTTAACTGACAAGTGCGCGGTCTCGCGATGTTGTATCTTCTATCATGTTGCCTGACAGCGTGGGGAACCGCCGTGTTTACATCAGCGGTTCCCCATTTTTCAGCTGTGGCCAGCAATTGCGTCTCGCCAGCAGACACCGGGTCTGCCTGAGCCGCGGGCACACTCCTGCAGAGTGTGGCAGGCACGAAAGCATGCCGGTGTGGTCCCACCCACTAGCTGTGCATGCGCGAGCCGCCGTTTACAGACGGCGATTCGCGCAACAGTGCCTCTCTGCAGCAGTAAATACACAATACACGTAACGCGGTCAGGAACCGATTAATGATCGATTTTAATTCACATGTTTGTATTACTCTCGTTGATCTTAAACAAATGCTGTGGGATAATGCACTAGAGTAGTGCACCCTATTTTGTTTGTTTTTTGTAAACTATAAATGTATGCAGGATCCTGCTGGCAGAAAGTTGACTGCAAAATCTTTCATACAAAGTGGTCCATAATGCATCTCAGCTTGTAGGGACATAAATGTACTTAGGTCTGTATGGGCTCAAATACACAATATGTACAGTGATTCATTCAGATGACTGAAGGCTGAGGTCATTCTGCCCCTGCATGGACACTTGTGTGTAGATATTTGCCAGCACATTGGTGTCGTGTATGATCCAGTTACCAGCGGGTGGTTGCTGCAGCTCCCAATATCCTAGAGCCTTTTGCAGGAATGCGTGCAATGGGAATATTGATGGTTATGCATGGGCACTTACAGCAGTGGCCAAACATTTTGAGAATGACACAAATAATAATTTTCTCAAAGTCTGTTGCCTTTATGATGACCATTTGCATATACTCCAGAATGTTATGAAAAGTGATCAGATGAATTGCAATTAATTGCAAAGTCCCTCTTTGCCATGAAAATGAACTTAATCAAATAAAAAAACATTTCTAGTGCATTTGTGAAGAAGGCTTCAGGGTGCCCAAGAAAGTCCAGTAAGCGGCAGGATCGTCTCCTACAGTTGATTCAGTTTGCTCAGGAATGGCAGCAGGCAGGTCCATCTGCATGCACAGTGAGGAGAAGACTTTTGGAGGATGGCCTAGTGTCAAGAAGGGCAGCAAAGAAGCCACTTCTCTCCAGACATCCGGGCCAGACTGATATTCTGCAAAAGGTACAGGGATTGGACAATTGAGGACTGGGGTAAAGTCATATTTTCTGATGAATCCCCTTTCCGATTGTTTGGGGCATCTGGCAAAAACCTTGCCTGGAAAAGAAAAGGTGAGCACTACCATCAGTCTTGTCATGCCAACAGTAAAGCATCCTGAGACCATTCATGTGTGGGGTTGCTTCTTAGCCAAGGGAGTGGGCTCACTCACAATTTTCCTAAGAACACAGCCATGAATAAAGAATGGTAAAAAACATCCTCAGAGAGAAACTTCTACCAACCATCCAAAAACAGTTTGGTGACGAACAATGTCTTTTCCAGCATGATGGAGCACCTTGCCATTAGGCAAAAGTGATAACTAAGTAGCTTGGGGAACAATATAGATAAAATTATAAAATTAGTGCAGCCTTTCCCTAATTAACAAAAATGTTGCAGCTGAACATATAGGTATCACCAAACCCCCAAAAAATGATTTTAAATCCAAAATTATGCAGCGCAAAAAGCAGTCCAAGGAGTCCACACACAGTCCATCTTAAATCCTATAAAAAGGCTGGAAGAGGAATCGGCATGCAGAAAGAGCCAAGTGCATATGTATATAAATAGGTGTAATCCCTTCACCGGCTAGCGTGGTCTCTCACCTCACCATCTGACCCCAGTTTCACTAGAAGGTCAGATGCACTTGTCCCCTCAGGATAACATATGGGCATATGCAGGTCTTGAGATTTCCACAACTTATCCAATGGTCAAGGAAGACGGCATTAGCGATCCTCTCATAGGATGCCGATGGTATATAAGGAATGAAGCAGATACCAATCTAAGTGTACACTGTAAAACTCCTCTATTTTATTCATAAAATGTATGTACTCACAAACATCTGTCTTGAACACAGCAGAAAAACACAGAACATCGCCGTGGAGCCCCGTGGGTTAGCAGCGGGTGACATCACAGCAGGCTCCTCCCCTGTACATGTTATGGCACCACGTGCCTTTGTCAGCAGGGCGTGGCCTGGGACATCACCTTCGCTTTATATATCGGTCTATATCCTAGATAGATAGAGACGGATGCTTCTTTAGTTCACGTCATACCGCAAACAATGCCGGACACTAGAGATCATTATGTCACCGCACCTATCCAGAAGCTGCAAGAGAAGATTATCATCCCCACGCAGCTCTGATACTCCTTAAGAGTTAACACGTACCGTGCCATATGAACGGCCAGTGCAGCCATATACAGTCAGTGACCTGACTGTATGAAACCGACTTAGTCCTTGTGAATGTAGAGTCCAATGAACTTTCCCATACGGTCTGCAAGGATTTTAGTCAAGATCTTTGTTTATTAACCACTTGCCGACCTCCCGCCGAGGCTTGATGGTGGCAAAGTGGTTCGTTATCTTGAAATGCTGTCACCTGACGGCAGCCGCGATCACAAGTATTGTGAGCGCGCACATGTGCGCAGCTGGAGGTGCGTTCGCGCGCTCACTGTGTTCCGGGGGGGGGGGTCAGGGAGCGGGTAGGGCGGACCCGATCTCTGCCGGCTACCCACGATGGCTCCCCCGCAGTGAGAGAACGGAGGTCCGTGTATGTTAACACGGATCTCCATTCTGAGAGAGGGGGAAGGGATGTGATCACAGGCTTCCTGTATATGGAAGCCGTGATCACTCCCCTCCCCCTGCCAGCCCAGCCCAACCCCATACAGTTAGAACACTGAGGGAACACAGTTAACCCTTAGAGCGCCCCCTCCAGGTTAACCCCATTAAGGGAATTGCTTAGAGAGGTGCCCCTTCGTAAGGCATTGAAAAATCGGGCAAGGTAAGGAGAAAGTGTGGTGGAAAACGCCTTATAGTACAGGACCGAGAACCAGGAGCCGATCGACTTTTTAGATTTTTGATCACTTGAGAGACTTCCTCTGCGGAAATCACTTGTTCTAATTTCTGACGATGATGATCCTCTAATTTCGGAGTCTGTATCAAATTGAATAACCGGTCGAAGTCAGGTTCGGAAGGGTTAGTTCCCAGATAATAGAGCTTTTGATAATCCCTGAATATACAGTACTAAGGATTCGTTTTGGATTCTGTGATAATGTACCACCCGCAATCTTGATTTTAGGGAGAGTATGTGGGTAAGTTTTAGGGAGCAGTCTGTTCCCTAGCATAGTGCCCAATTTGTCTCTGTGTAAACAGAAACGTGCCCCACTCCAGCGCAGACTTTTCTCCGCCCTGGAGGTGAGCGCTAAATTAAGCGCCATCCTGGCTTCATCAAGTTTTGCAATGGGGACCATTTTAGGGGTTTTTTTTTTCTCTTAATCAGGGGCAGAAACTCTTTCTCTAACTTTTCTACTTCCAATCGGTTTTAAAGGGGATTTGGAATGATATTTGGATTAGTATGCCTCTTATAGTAGCCTTGGCCCCCATAATGTCTCTGGAGTGATCTCGCTAGTGTCATTTAAATGGAAATATTCTTTGATGGCTTTCTTAATCTCAAATACTCTTATAGGGTCGCTGAGAATCGATTCAATAAGCTTCCACCTGAATTCGCCCCTGTGGTTAGAGGGACAACGAATGTGTAGAAATACTGAGGAATGGTCAGACCAAACTGAGTCTCTAATGTAGGCCTTGGAGGCCAGGGGAATGTGTGTAGCAGAAATGAGAATGTGGTCGATTCTAGAAAAAGATTGGTGCGGGTGTGAGAAGTGGGTATAATCTTGTAACGTGGGGTTGATTTCCCTCCAAATGTCCACCAGACCCTGTTGATAGAAAAGTTTGGCTATGCGCAAATTACGTTTGGGGGGGGCGCGTGAGACGGTTTCCAAATATTCTCTTTTTATCAAGGCCCTGGTCGAATGCTGTGTTAGAGTCACCATCCTAATTACAAGACCCTCTAAAAGGGGGTTGATAGTTTTGAACATGTTGTGGAAGAATTTTTCCTTCCCGTGATTTGGGGGCGTAGTAAGATATCAAAGAGATTATTTGGTCATCAATGGTCCCTTTAGCAAAGACAAATTGATCTTATGGGTCTTTAAGCTCTGAAAGGAGTGAAAATTTACAGTGTTGAGAGATTAAAATGGCCATCCCTTAGTTTTGTCGATTGCGTTTGCCGAAAAAAAGGTGGGAAATTTGGCATGGAGGAATGAAGGAGAGTACCGCTTGGGAAAGTGGGTCTCTTGGAGTAGTACAATGCCTATTTTTTGGGTATGAAGCGATTGTAAGATCTTCTTTATTTTGGATGGGGAATTAAGGCCTTGAGTATTTTGGGATACTATGCGTAGCATGGGTAGAGGGTGAGTGTCATTAGCCATGGAGCAAAAGGGGAGAAGACAGCGGTACAACACAGCAACTTACAAACAACTGATCTCTGCTGGGCAGGGTAGGGACCTGGGGCAGTGGATATGCTTCTGGGGAGCTAAAGGCATGTTTGCCTAGACTGGTCTCTGGAAAAGAAACAGGTTTAGAAATGCCAGAAAGAAGAACAGATAGAAAGAATACATACTTCAATTTCAAAATTTAGAGTGGGAGGTAAATGCTCCTCTCCCTTCCCTAAGGGACAGAGAAAAAACCTCCTCTACTAAAGAGGGGGCATTCCTGTGGCGGAAAGTGGAAAAATCCAGGTTTCCACAGCAGGAGGAGGGGCATGAGTACCGCCCCAACCATTGGACTCCCGTACTATACTGGGAGTTGTAAAAGAAGTGAACAAGCAATCGTTATGTTGTATAGCATCAGTGACAGTGTGAATAATATTATAACCATAAATTATGAGATGGAAAAAACAATGACCACAGTAACTTAGTGGGACGAGCAGAACCTATGGCTTAGCGTTCTGGCAGAAGTTCACTGCAATCCATCAACTGATAGACCCTGACTGACCTCACCAACAAAACGTGGTCATAGACCACTATCTCAAGACTCTGAGATTCAGCCTATCTGTAGAGAGTAGAGCTAGCGCTCAGAGGGGAGTGCCAACTAGACTAGTTTGAGGGAAGAAATAAAGTAAATTTGAGGCCTATACTAATGGTGTAGCTGTAGTCACTGAGAGCGAAAGGCCTTGAAAGTTTCAACACAGAGAAACATTAATAACCATTCCGACTCTGCCATCTATGGATTTCTTGGTCTTGGAATTTTGAAACAGGGGGGATATTGGACTGGTGGGAAGTTGACATTTGGAGGATCCAGATGCCGAGCTGGGAGGTGGGGACGATGGTTCCTGAGAGATCAGTTTCAACTTGAGCAGTAAGTTCTCATCTTCCTTGAAAGTTGCAAAGGTGTAGGACTTCTGTTTGAAGTCAAATTTCAGGCTGAAGTGGAAGAGCCATCGATATTTTATTTCTTTTTGCATGAGAGCATATAATAAAGGCTTGAAGGACCTCCGTCTTTGGATTGTGGCCGGTGAGAGGTCAGAAAATATTTGGATGGGTTTTCCCTGGAAAGATAGATGAGGCGTGGAGCAAGCCCTCTTCATTACCTCCTCTTTAACCTCTCTGGCGGTATGATTATGTCAGATTTTTGCATCTCAAAGTGGTACATTTTTTCGCATTGAAATTTGGGGTTTTATATTGTAGGCCCCTAATTCTTAGGAATAACTCACTTAAATCTGTCCAAACAAGAGTCTAGTAGACCTCCCGGGTATGATAAAGTTTGAAACAACATAATCATAAATATAATATATGATTATGTTATATAAATAACTATATATAATTATCAAAACTATTAATATATTAATAACATTTATTCACTAATGTAATCAAAACACTGAAATTTGCTCAGTTGCAGAATTGTTGCTGTCGTCACTTTCAGTGTCTGATGACAAATTTCATCACGAATCAGTATCACTCAATTCTGCAAATGATTCTTATTTACTGTAGCTGTTTCCTAGCTGGTCAAAAAATGCTTTTGACGTGGTCTGGCCCATATTGCTACACCGCACATGTCGTTCTTCAAGGGTAGGTTGATTATCTCGCCCTCCTTTGTACCTATATCATGTACTCCATTACACAGATATTCAATCCTTTATCATGTACTCCATTACACAGATATTCCATTAGACAGATATGTGTGCATCTACCCCTGATGAGTGGGTACTATCCCACGAAACGCGTCGGGTTTACAATGATGCCATCTCTCTACTGAAGCCAATTTTTGTATTACCATATGGTCTTTTATTCATTCCTAGGTGTTTTATTTCACGCCATGGCAGATGCTCCACTCCAATTACCAGGCAGAGTGTTCTGCAGTTTTAAATGCATAAACGCATATATGTTTGCTATACATTTTTTACTAATTTATGTTATGATGGAATTATTAATGTTTATCGTGTATTGTACTTACCTTGCCTTCCACGACCTTGGAGGGTCAGTAAACAATTATTTCTGTACAACCTACAATTGCTTTACTCCAATTACCATAAACGCATATATGTTTGCCATGCAATGCATGTTGTGATGTAATGAATCTGTTTATGATGTATGGCACTTGCCTTGCTTTCCAGGATCTTGGAGGGCTAATAAAAAATTATTTTTGTACAACGCACATTGGTCAGTGTCCTTCTATATCCTCATCTAAAGTCCCAACCTCCTTTTCCTTTCTCATTGAATTAGGGATGGAGACGCAGTTTCATCTGCATCTCATTCAAAGTCCCATTTGCTTTGCTTTTCTCCAGCTTTTGACGTAAAGGGCGCTTTTGGGATGCCATGGACATTCTCAAGTTTCCAGGCAGAAAGAATGGCATATATAATATAAAAGTGCATGCAGGGCACTGGACAAATCACTAGGGACAAAGAGGATGTGAAATGATTTGATACAGTAATGTAATCTTACCGATTACAGTATACTGTATGTGTTATGTGTGTTCCACATTTTGAATTTGCCGCTGGACTCCACTCCCATGCGACGCAACGCTCACAAAGAACGGAGCCCGGAACCCAGAGGCATTGGGCGAAGATTCCACCAAAGGAGACAGCGGGGGGGGGGGGACATTGCAGGATCCTGGGGACAAGGTAAGTAACATTGCCTGGATCCTGCGATGTGATCCCGAGTGTGGCTCGGGGTTAACGCTTTTGGTAGTGAAAATGAACCCCCCGAATACCAGGGAATACCGCTAAGGAGGTTAACAGCATTAAAAAGTGGTTTTACAATCACATCTCTTGGGACGCCATCCGTGCCTAATGGTTGTAGAGCTCTGTGTGCCCTGTCAAGCTTCAGCCTATGTGGTTGTATGTCTGGGATGAGCTCCCTGATGAATGTTCGCACTGTGTCAGGTACATCTTTGATCGATTCTGGGAAACCTCTGACTCTGAAGTTGTATCTTCTATTCCGGTTTTCAAGATCATCAAGTTTTATAAGAGCAGATTCAAGTTGGTTTTGGAGATCTTGGATGTGATCGGAGTTCTGGTTTGTTCTGGCCACAGTGTGGTCAAGTTTTTGTTTGATAGCTTCCATTCTTGAGCCTAAATTTTGGAGATCTGTTTTAATATCTGTTGTGATCTTGGAGGCTGTATTGGAGAGACCCCGGTCTAACAGATCAGCAAAATTTACAAAGAGGGCTGAAACCTGGTCTGGGTGAACAGGCGGGGGACCCATGGTGCGGGCAAGCGGGTGGGGTGGGGCTGGGCCCAGCATCATAGGGGAGCAAGCTAGATCCTCTAGCGTGCGGCCAATACGTGACTCGGTCGAAGCCGGGGAAGCAGGGTCAATGTATGGAACATTCCCGTAGTGTCTGGTGGTAGGGCTTAACAGTGAGGACTGTAGCTGTGGGGGCTGAGGACTGGGGTGAGTCTCAAAGGAAGTGCCGTCTGCCATATTTAGACCTGCTGACTGGTAATGAAGCTCCCGGCGGGCTGAACCCAGTATCATAAGATGTTATAGTGGGTAATCCTCGTGTCCAGGGGGAGAGGAGCGGTGTATGCTGTAGATAATTGGGCCTGTGTAGTGCCTCAGTCAGACAAGGGAGAGTTATTGTCCTGCCTTAAGCTGTAGTTGTCGGCACCATTTTGTGGCCTTATGGCCTGGTACCTGCTCTCCCCTGGCATGTCTTCCCCGCTGCTATAAAGATAAGGGAGGGAGGCAGTGCTCTGTGTTCTGGGGGGGTCCAGGATTGCTCTGCTGCTGGGTCTGTTGTCTTATAAACCACTCAGCAAGAAGCTGTGCTGCTGCCGTGGTGTACTGGGGTCGGCGCAATCTTGGAAAATGTGACCCGCGGCATGAGGAGGGAACGGGACCTCTTGGGCCTCATACACACGGGCATTTTTTACAGCCACGTTTTTTAGCGTTTTTTACAGCAGACGTTTTTGAGCTGTTAGATGGTGTCGGCGTTAGTGAGCTGAAAGTAGAACCCACGGCCAGCGCGTTCCAAGGCTGTAAAGTTTTGGCGTTTTTAACGCAGACGCCGCAAAACGCTCACTAATGCCCACTAACGCCGTACCGACGTTAACCAGTGTTTTTGACGCCAAAGTTTTCAGGTTAAAAAAATAGCAGAGGAATGTTTTTTTTTAAAAACGCCTATTGATGCAGACACTCACTAACGCGCATCAACGCTCATTAACGCTGATGCAAAACGCAGAAAAAAAGCCGATTTTTCTGTGAGAATGAAATTGGCTCTTTACCACGTGACCAGCTATGTCCTATCACAGCCGGTCACTTCCGACATTACAAAGCTTCGGCGTGCACGGCGCTCGTGCGTGCCCCCAGGGGCACGCAGAGTGGCGTTCAGGGTTCAGGCTTGTCCCTCGGACAAAGCCCAACCTTGATCAGGGTAAAGAGCCAATGAAATTGGCTCTTTACCACGTGACCAGCTGTGTCCAATCACAGCCGGTCACATGATGCCAACAAACCGCAGTAACGAGCTGTTACCAGGTCCTCCTCTTCACACACCGATCGTGTGTGAGGAGATAGCGGTGACAGCTCGTTACTGCTTACTGTGTACAACAATCACACTGATTCCCCCCCAGTAATAAAGAGGACCTGTCACCACCCCATCAAAGTACCTGTCACGCCCATCAGAGTACCTGTCACCTGTCTATCAGAGTAACCGAGTACCTGTAACCTGCCCATCAGAGTACCCGAGTACCTGTCACCAGCCCACCAGAGTACCTGACACTAACCCATCAGAGTACCTGAGTACCTGTCACCTGCCCATCAAAGTACCCAAGTAACTGTCAGCAGCCCATCAGAGTACCCGAGTACCTGTCACCAACCCATCTGAGTACCCGAGTACCTGTCATCTGCCCATCAAAGTACCCGAGTACCTGTCACCTGTCCATCAAAGTACCCGAGTACCTGTCACCAACCCATCAGAGTACCCGAGGACCTGTCACCAACCCATCTGAGTACCCGAGTACCTGTCATCAACCCATCTGGGTACCTGAGCATCTGTCACCTGCCCATCAGAGTACCCAAGTACTTATCACCAGCCCATCTGAGTACCCTAGTACCTGTCAGCAACCCACCTGAGTACCCGAGTAACTGTCACCAGCCCATCAGAGTACCCGAGTACTTGTCACCAGCCCACCAGTGTACCCAAATACCTGTCACCAACCCATCAGAGTACCCGAGTACCTGTCACCAACCCATAAAAGTACACAAGTACCTGTCACCAACCCATAAGGGTACCCAAGTACCTGTCACCAGCCCATCAGCGTACCCGAGTACTTGTCACCAGCCCATCCGAGTACCCGTCACCTGCCCATCAAAGTACACGAGTACCTGTCACCTGCCCATCAAAGTGCCCGAGTACCTGTCAGCAGCCCATCTGAGTACCCGAGTACCTGTCACCAACCCATTTGAGTACCCGAGTACCTGTCATCAACCCATCTGAGTACCCGAGCACCTTTCACCAACCCATCAGAGTACCCGAGTACCTGTCAACAACTCATCAGAGTACCCGAGTACCTATCACCAACCCATCAGAGTACCCGAGTACAAACCCTTCTGGGTACACAAGTACCTGTCACCATTAGAGTTGAGCGGACACCTGGATGTTCGGGTTCGGCGGGTTCGGCCGAACTTCACGAAAAAGTTTGAGTTCGGTCCCGAACTTGACCCCGAACCCCAAACCCCATTGAAGTCAATGGTGACCCGAACTTTTGGGCACTAAAATGGCTCTAAAAAAGGGCTGCAAAAGGAAGCAAAATGGGGGTAAGTGTAGGACAAGTTCCCTGCAAACAAATGGGGATAGGGAAATAACTTAAAATCACATAAAAAAAAAAAAAATGGAGGAGGAGGTGGATGTGGAGTAGGAGGTTGAGGAGGCGGTGACCGTGGCAGTGTAGGTGGAAGTGGCGGTGGAGAAGGAGGAGGTAGCCAACACGGTTTTTTGTTTGTTTGGTTTTTTTTCTAATTGGGGTAGCCCCCAAAATATTGAGACATATTAAAAAAAAAAAAAAAAAGAATAAGTTCACTTAAGTATACCAATGGCTGTGTGAGGCCAGTATAAATATCTGTTCTGCACAAGGTACAGACAAGTCTTATGGGATCCATGCCTGGTTCATTTTAATAAACGTTAGCTTGTCCATGTTGGCTGTGGACAGGCGGCTGCGCTTGTCTGTGATAACGCCCCCTGCCGTGCTAAACACACGTTCAGACAATACACTGGCTGCAGGGCAGGCCAGCACCTCCAAGGCATAAAGGGCAAGCTCAGGCCATGTGCCCAATTTGGAGACCCAGAAGTTGAATGGGGCAGACCCATCAGTCAGTACGTGTAGGCGTGTGCACACATACTGTTCCACCATGTTGCTGAAATGCTGCCTCCTGCTAAGACGTTGCCTATCAGCTGGTGGTGCTGTTTGTTGTGGCATGCTGCTGACAAAGCTTTTCCACATTTCGGCCATGCTAACCCTGCCTTTTGAGGTGCTGGCAGTGCCACAGCTGCGTTGGCGACCTCTTCTTCCTCCTCTGCCTTCGCCTTGTGCTTCCACTGAGCCCCCGGTGTCATTTGGGAATGCCCTCAGCAGCGTGTCTACCAGCGTGCGCTGGTAGTCGCGCATCTTCCGATCATGCTCCAGTGAGGGAATTAAGGACGGCGCATTGTCCTTGTAACGGGGATCCAGCAGGGTGGCCACCCAGTAATCAGCACAAGTAACAATGTAGGCAACTCAGCTGTCGTTGCACAGGCACTGCAGCATGTAGTCGCTCATGTGTTCCAGGCTGCCCAGAGGCAAAGACAAGCTGTCCTCTGTGGGAGGTGTATCATCTGTGTCCTCCGTATCCCCCCAGCCACGCTCCAGTAATGCCCACGAGCTGTGTTGGGTGCCACCCTGCTGTGAACACGGTTCCTCCTCCTCATCATCCTCGTCCGCCTCATCCTCCAGAACTGTGCCCTGGCTTGAAAATGTATTACCTGGCCTATGCTGGTGCAGGAACCCACCCTCCAAGCCACTTGTGAATGACTGACCTGATAACCGTGGAAATTACCCCTCTTCCTCCTCCTCTTCCTCCTGTGCCACATCCTCTTCTGTCATCGCCCGAAGTGTTTTTTCAAGGAGACATAGAAGTGGGATAGTAACGCTGAGAACAGCGTCATCGGCACTGGCCACGTTGGTGGAGTACTCGAAACACCGCAATATGGTACACAGGTCTCGCATGGAGGCCCACTCGGTGGTGAAGTGGTGCTGTTCCGCAGAGACTGACCCGTGTGTGCTGCAGCTCAAACTCCAAATTGCCTGCTGCTGCTTGCACAGTCTCCCCAGCATGTGCAAGGTGGAGTTCCACCTTGTGGGCACGTTGCATAGGAGGCAGTGAGCGGGAAGGCCGAAGTTCCGCTGCAGCGCAGACAGGCAAGCAGCAGCAGGTGAGAACGCCGAAAGCGTGCACAGACGTCCCACACTTTCTGCAGCAGCTCTGACATATCCGGGTAGTTTTTTAGAAATTTCTGCACCACCAAATTCAGCACATGTGCCAGGCAAAGGATGTGCGTCAAACCGCCTGAGCCCAGAGCTGCTACGAGATTTCGCCTATTATCGCACACGACCAGGCCGGGCTCGAGGCTCAGTGGCAACAACAACTCATCGGTCTGTTGTTCAATGCCGGTCCACAGCTCCTGCGCAGTATGGGGTTTATCCCCCAAACATATCAGTTTTAAAACAGCCTGCTGTCGTTTCCCCCTGGATGTGCTGAAGTTGGTGGTGAAGGTGTTACGCTGACCGGATGAGGAGGTGGTAGAGGAGGAGGAAGTGTGGTAGGAGAAGGAGGCAAAGAGAAATGCCCTGCAATCCTCGGTGGCGGA
>BLSH010185651.1:42481-55102 GCA_018402905.1 Glandirana rugosa
CACAGGCTGGCTCCCCACGTCAAATGAAGATTCAAGACCTTCCGGAACACACTCTGGGACTTCTAATTTGAAAGAAAGAGCAGTCGAATAGTAGGCGTCTGATTACCGGTTTGACTCTCTTGGTTAGTCTGGAACCTCGTTATGAACTTAACAAAAAGGAGGAAGAGAGTCCTATTAACCTACAGTAACGATGGTAATCGTCTTAAACGTATGTTGTTAAGACATGTGAGACGGTGGCTAGTTAGGGGCAAAAAACGGTTAATGCCAAAAGTAGGTAGGAAAGAAGGACTATAGAAAGGACTTTCAAGTAATGGTCGGCATGTTCTCTGTCACTTTCTTCCTGTCAAAAGTTCTCTTATTGTTCTCCTGAGTTTTTGACATGGTTTCCTGCAAGAGTCTATTGTTCTTGTTGAAAAAGTCCACTGTCTCTTGTACGGCTGGTAATGAACTTTCAGGAAAGATATCAGGAAGAAAGGATGGATGAAAACCGTAATTGGCAAAAAACGGGGATTGATCGGTGGCAGAGTGTACAGAATTGTTGTATGCAAATTCTGCTAATGGTAGCAATGACATCCAATTATCCTGAGAGAAGGAGGAAAAACAATTCAAGTATTGCTCCAAGGTCTGATTGGTTCTCTCAGTTTGGCCATTAGTCTGCGGATGATAAGCTGACGAGAAAGAAAGTTTAATCTTCAGGGTCTCACACAAGGCCTTCCAGAACTTAGAAGTAAACTGCACCCCTCGGTCGGACACAATATTAGTTGGGACCCCATGGAGCCTTATGACCTCCTTGATAAAAGCTCTTGCAGTTTCGGGGGCCGAGGGTGTGCCTTTCATTGGTACGAAATGTGCCATCTTAGTAAACCGGTCGACTATCACAAAGATGGTTGAGTACCCTTCAGATGGGGGTAACTCCACAATAAAATCGACCAAATCATTCTCCAGGCTCTCTTAGGCACTGGATGAGGCTTCAAGAGACCCCAGGCTGTGGACCTGCTGCTCTTACTTCAAGTACAAATGGTACAGAATTCTACGTATCTTCTACAGTCCTCGCCCACCTGCGGCCACCAAAACGTGCGCTGAAGTAATTCAGAAGTCTTATGGACCCTAAAATGTCCTGCTAATTCATGGTCATGGCAAAGTCCAAGGACAATGACTCTCACTTTCTTGGGTACAAAGAACTTGTCATCATGCCACAGTAGGCCATCTTTCCACTGCAAGTCCATTCCTGAAGAAGTGGGTTCACCCACTGAGGATTGCCTGATCTGGGACAGCAGATCTTCCTGGAGTAGCAGAAAATTCCCAACAGACAAGATATTGTCGGGAGGTGATGGGTCTTCATATTCATTGTACATGCACGATAGCGCATCGGGTTTGATATTCTTTGACCCGAGCCTGTACGAGATGTGGAAGGTGAATCTCGAAAAGAAAAGTGCCCATCTGGCCTGGCGTGGTTTCAGTCTTTTGGCCGTTCTTAAATATTCGAGATTCTTATGGTCCGTATAGATCAAGATTGGATGAGCAGCCCCTTCCAACAAATATCGCCATTCTTCCAAGGCGGCTTTAATTGCCAACAGTTCTCGATCACCCACGTCATAATTCCTCTCCGCTGATAATAGCTTGTGGGAGAAGAATGCAACGGGCTGCAAAAGAGCCTTGGTGCCCTGTCTTTGGGACAGCACTGCTCCTACTGCTATCTCGGATGCGTCCACCTCCAAGACATATGGCAACACTGGATCGGGATGCTTGAGTACAGGAGCGAATGTAAACAGCTTCTTAAGAGACTCGAAGGCCGCTTGTGCTTCTGTGGACCAGATGAACCGGGTGCCTTGCTTGGTCAACTGAGTGATGGGAGCGATTATGGCTGAAAATCCTCTGATTTCCGGTAAAAATTAGCGAATCAGATGAAGCGTTGAGCCCCTTTGCGATCAGCAGGTGTGGGCCAATCCAGAATAGCAGATACTTTCTGAGGATCCATCTTCAAGCCTCCGACTGATATGATAAGTCCCAAAAACTGGATGCTCTGCTGCTCGAACATACACTTCACTGGTTTGGCGTATTAGTCCATGTTGCCGCAGCCGGCCCAGCACTCTCTTTACATGGCCGCGGTGCTCCTCTAGGGAAGCCGAAAAGATTAAGATGTTGTCCAAACAGATCTAGGAAGTCTCTGAAAACATAATTTATGAAGTGCTGGAAAGTGGCCGGGGCGTTGCATAGTCCAAATGGCATTACCAAATACTCATAATGCCCAAAACGAGTGCGAAAGGCCGTTTTCCACTCGTCACCCTCCCGGATGCAGATCAGGTTGTAGGCACCGTGGAGGTCCAATTTCGTGAATATGACTGCCGTCTCGAGACGTTGGAAGAGTTCAGGAACCAGTGGAAGAGGGTAGCGGTTCTTGGTGGTAATCTTATTCAGTTTCGGTAGTCGATGCAGGGTTATAGGGTATGATCTTTCTTTTCTACGAAGAAGATACCTGCACCAGCTGGAGATGTGGAGGGATGGATGAATCCCTTTCTCAGGTTATCATCAATGTAGGTCTTAAGTGCACTGAGTTCCGGTTCGGAAAGTGGAAAAATTCTGCCGAAAGGAACCACAGCACCAGGCAACAGTTCGATGGGGCAGTCATATGGCCTGTGAACTGGAATAGTCTCTGCTCCCTTCTTGCTGAATACATCCAGGAAGGAATGGTATACTGGGGGAACAAGCTGGTGGGTCTTGGAGTCCGGGTTGTCGTCCAGGCACAGCAGAGTTGGAGCTTGGTGGGTGTCTTTTGGGAGACAGTTCTGGAGACAGTATGACGACTGTAACTTAATCCTCCCCGTGGCCCAATCAATAAGGGGATTGTGAGCTTGCAGCCAGGGTATGCCAAGGATGACTGGAAACAGGGGTGAAGTGATAATGCCCAAACGCAACAGTTCTTGATGTTTACCCGAGGTGGAGGCAGGCAGAGGAACTGTCTCATGGGTTACTGGCCCGGATTTAATAACTGTCCCATCGGCCAGGTGGACTGCCATTCCTTGGGCTTTGGCTTGCAACGGAATCTGGTGTTTGGTGGCAAAGGCAGAGTCCATAAAACAACTGCAAGCGCCGGAGTCAATAATGGCGAGGACTTGAATATTCCTTCCTGGGAGCTGAAATGAGACAGGTAAACTGATGTGAGTAGAGTTGGTGGAAATGGGGGGCAAAACTTCAGGTGCAATGGTCAAACACTTACGGAGTTTTGTAGGGCAAGTCCTCACATAATGTCCAGGTTCTCCACAATACAGGCATAGGGTGGGCATCCGTCGGCGTTGGCGCTCCTCAGCTGATAGGGATGGGCGAAGGGGTCCCAGTTGCATAGGCTCTGGTGAGTCCGAAGGTGCAGCAGCAGAAGAAGGTGATATTGAGCTGGTGTAGCTGGGAACCCGGGGTAGCACCCATGTGGGTCTTGGGCCTCTCCCTCTCTCCGATCTTCATTCCCGAAGACGCCGATCAATTTGTATAGACAGGTTAATGAGGGCGTCTAATGCCCGGGGAACACCAACTCGGGCCAGTTCATCTTTAATGCCTCAGAAAGTCCAAGCCGAAACTGGTAGCACAGAGCAGCGTCGTTCCAGTTGGTATCGGAACTCCAGCGCCTGAATTCAGAGACATAGTTCTTGGCTGCTCTGCGCCCCTGCTGTAGGGCATGCAAGGCGGCCTCCGCAGTGGCAGCCTGATGTGGATCTTCATAAAGCTGGGACATAGCGTGGAAGAAGGAGGTCAAATCTGTCAGAGATGCAGCCTTTTGCTCCAGGAGGCGATAAGCCCAGGACTGTGGCTCCCCTTGCAGCAAGGAAATGACGAATCCTATTTTAGTAGCTTCAAGTGAGAAAGTCTGGGGCTGCAAGGCAAAGTAGAGTTCGCAGGCATTGCGGAAAGCTCGGAATTTGCTGCGTTCACCGCTGAATTTCTCAGGTGTGGGGACCCTCGGCTCAGGAGGCAGCATAACCACGGTAGGGGCTGTAGTGGTGCTGGTGGAAGTTGCGGAGCGACTGGTTCCAGGCGCGGAGGATGAAGAAAGCTCCAGGACACGTTCCTCCAAACGGGTATAGCCCTCCCGCATATTCTTGACCGATTGGGTCAGACCGGCCAGGTGCTGACACAGGTCATCCATCGGAGAGGTCCCCTACGCAGACTCCGACACGGCCGTTTGGTACTGTCACATACCTGGTGGTGGAGTCTGCAGTCACTGAGGACAGCCTCTCTTACAATCCTGACTCAGGAACCCCTCATGTAGCGAACAGGAGGTTCAAGAGTGCAGAATGGCACGAGTGCTTGACAGGAACACTGGTGCGATGGTCACAGGCAGGGCTGGAGATGCAGCTTGATGGAGCAGAGAGGAAACCCCAGGAACAGCTGACGATAGCCCCGTCCGGCTAGACCAAGCAGGTGGTGCTGGATGAGAAGGCGAGGCATGGACCGGATCAGACAGCAGACAGGCAGATCAGGAACTGAGGAGCAGGCAGGAGAATGGTCAGACACAGGCTTGGTAGGTAACGGCCAGGCAGCGTGGTACCAAGGAGCAGGCAAGCGGATTGCCAGGAATAGCCAGAGGTCAGGGCAGGCGGATAGCAGTGGTGTCAGGATCAAGCCAATGAATCAAGGGAACAGGTACAGCAGGTAGACAGGTAGCAGGAATCACAGGAACGTTGTAAACCGAACGGCATTGAACTCATGTCACTGTTCAGTTTAAATAGTCCCATTGGCGCCAAGAACGGTTACGAACGGGGATGCGTGCCTCCCTGTCGCGCGTGCGCATGAACGTTCGTACCGAGCATTCGTGTCTGCGTCTGTGTACAGCATCCCTTCTCACAGGCACACGGGCTCTACGTCTTTCCTGACACCAGCATGGATCCTTCCACTGCCTCCTGTGTTTCCAGGCCAGCTTTCCTGAGCACCTGGCCTGAGGAAAGGCCCCCCCCAAGGGGTCCCTCAAGGGCCAACAGCAGCCTCTCCTGAGCACTGCCTCTCCATCTTCCACCTGACTTTCCTGCTGGAATAGCTCATGTCTATTTATGGGGTTGTCCCAGTCCCCTGTCAGCCCACATCTGGGGATTGGCTGAGGCCCCATAACTATTCATGGTAGCTCCTCCTAACCCCCCCTTTAGTTCTAGAAGGTTCTCCAACCTTCCCACTGACAGCAGCATATAAACAGAAGAGCAAACAATAACCTCTTCCCGCCCACCCATGGTACATTTACTGTGGGTGGGTGGCATGGGGCAGACTGGATCAGGTACACGTACGTCATCCAGCCTGTTCCAGGTGCACACAGCACTATGGAACACAGTGAATTGTGGCTCCCGATACCTGGCAACTTTACGCGGCTTCATTCATAACAGCTGTGATTCCTATAGTGATTCTGTGATTTGCCCACAGCTATTACATGGTATCTGGGCCAATGACAGCACCCTGTACCACGTGATAGCTGTGGGCCAAACACCCATTCGTGACAGTTTAAAACATTGCTGTTACAGTGATCCTCATGGTAAAACCAAAGTGTAAAAAAAAAAAAACCCAGATCATCCCCCCAGAGTAGTACAGTGTCACTATGGTGACACTGAACTACTCTGATGAGAGTATGTAAAAAAAAAAATAGTAAAAAGTTTAAAAAAAAAGTTAAACAAAAAAAAGGTTAAAAAAATTGAATACATTTTTTTCAAATAAACAGGAAAAATAGTCAGTGCTTAAAATCTACGAAAGCCGCATACAATAAAGGTTTATATACCCAAAACACCTCTATCAAATGTACAAATAAATCACAGTTCTAATGTATGTAAAAAATAAAATGATTAAATAATAATATTATTCAAGTATAGTAAGTAATACACATTCTACAAAATGTGTGCATCACCGTGAACATATATCATTAATAAATTAATAAATCTACTGTAATAAATAATGAAAATAAAAGAAACAGTCCCATCAAGATGTGTATGAACTTCCTTCACCAAAAAGTCCAAAAATATACATCAATGTTCGTGCCTGTCTTCCACCAAAAATGAAACTGCATGGACATGCTGCTAAAGGATAAATCAACAATATGAGCTCAATTTGAGATCACTGGATCCATCCACTCAATAGGTCAGTGTTATAATCCTCTTCTCTCATGGGGGTAATATAGAGACCCTTTGGACTTTTTTCTGTTTATGGTGATACATTTTGTAGATCGTGGATTACTTACTATACTCGAATAATATTGTTATTTTATAATTTCCTAATTTATATTCATTAGCGCTACAATTTATTTGTACATTTTTTTAACATGCTGTCACCATTCAGTATCCCTGATCACCACGACACAATTCATATGATAATGCTGTACTGCACTGGTGACAGTATGTAAAAAAAAAAGTGAAAAAAACAACAACACATTTTATTTAATTTCTTTATTTTCCAAAACATTCTGACAAAATAATTACAACTTCAAAAAACTTGCCATGCCTCTAAATACCCCAGACTGTCTACTTTCAAAAAAGGTGTAATTTGGGGCGTATTTGTACTGTCCTGGAATTTTAAGGGGCTCATGAAATGAGGTAGGCCATCAGTAGGATAAAAAGGGATTTTTATTAAGACCTTACCTTAAAATCCTTTTCTCTGAGTTCACTGACAGACGCAGCCCTTCATTGACAAGTGGGGTTTATGCACATCCTACCAGGAGTAGACTAGGCAAATAGAAAAAAGCAAGCTGACCCCTCCAAGGGGGTCGTCCTCACTCCAGCATATAACCCCCCTGCTCTGTATAGCATATCAGTTTGTAACAAGCCATACAAACGCAACACAGAGGGGTGGGTGCTGCATCTGTCAGTGAACTCAGAGAAAATGATTTTACGGTAAGTTCTTAATAAAATCCCTTTTTCTCTTACGTTCACTGACAGACGCAGCCCTTCATTGACAAGTGGGGATGCCCCAAAGCAGTGTCATTTAAGAGGGGTGGGTAAACAACTCCGCCGCCTGTAAAACCTTACGGCCAAAAGCAGCATCCGCAGATGCTGACACATCAACTTTATAAAACTTAGCAAAAGTGTGCACCGAGGCCCAAGTAGCCGCCTTGCACACCTGGGACACTGAAGCTTGGTGTCTGAAAGCCCAGGAAGTACTAACTGCCCTGGTAGAATGAGCCGTGACTGGAAAAGGAGGGACCTTGCCCAGAACAGTATACGCATGAGTCACGGTCTGTCTGATCCAACGGGAAACAGTAGCCGACGAGGCCGCCAACCCTTTGTGCGGTCCTTCCGTCAGCACAAACAACGCATCAGACTTCCGAAAATAAGCTGTAGCTGCCAAACACACCCGCAAAGCCCTCACGACATCCAAAGAATGTAACTCAAATTCCTTGGGATGCGACGGGTGCGGACATAATGAAGGGAGAACAATATCCTCATTAAGGTGTAAAGAGGAGACCACCTTCGGTAGAAACGAAGGGGAAGGTCGCAAGACCGCCTTGTCCTTATGAAGGACCAAGTAAGGAGACTTACAGGACAACGCTGCCAACTCAGACACCCGCCTAGCGGATGTAATGGCCACCAAGAAAGCCACTTTTTGCGACAGCAATTGTAGGGGAATATCCCTGATTTTCTCATATGGCGGTTTCTGAAGTACAGAAAGTACCAAATTCAAATCCCATGGCGCCACAGACGACCGTATCTGAGGAGCCACATGGCGTACACCCTGTACAAATGTGTGTATCAACGAATGTGACGCCAAAGGCCGTTGAAAGAGAATCGCCAGAGCCGAAATCTGACCCTTGAGAGTACTCAATGCCAATTTGTTATCTAGGCCCTGCTGCAAAAAAGCCAGCACCCGGGACACAACGTAAGAGCGGGGGTTTCAACCCCCCGCCTCACACCAGGCAATATAGGCCTTCCAGGTGCGATGATATATCTTGCGCGAAGTACACTTGCTCACCTTAAGCATGGTAGGTTTCACAGAGTCAGAGACCCCCCTATCCCTCAACACCTGGGACTCAATAGCCAAGCCGTCAAAGCCAGCGAGCGTAAAGCAAGGTGCAGGATGGGTCCCTGCGACAGCAGATCTTCGCGCAGACGCCAGGGAACATCTGTCACCATCCGCACCACGTCGGCGTACCCAGGGCGCTGAGGCCAATTCGGAGCTACCAGGATTATCGGAATCCCCTCCGCTTCTACCCTGCGCAGTAGGCACGGTAGAAGCTTGATGGGAGGGGAGGCGTACAGGAGCCGGTACCGACCCCAAGGCGCTACAACGCGTCCGTGGCAGCCGCCAATGGGTCCCTTGTTCTGCACACGAAGGTCTGCACCTTGTGATTGAACCTGGACGCCATGAGGTCCACGCCTTGCGCGCCCCACTTGTGGCAAATCTGGCGGAACACCTCTGGATGTAGGGACCATTCCCCCTGATCCAGCGTCTGGCGACTGAGAAAATCCGCCTGCCATTTTTCTACGCCTGGAATGTAAATGGCGGAGATCGCCGGCACGTGAAGTTCTGCCCAACGCAGAATGATGGCCACTTCCGCGGCCGCTGCCGAGCTCCTTGTTCCGCCCTGATGGTTCACATACGCCACTGCCGTGGCATTGTCTGACTGAACCCGAACCGGGAGGTCGTGCAATCTCTCCGTCCAGTGGGAGAGGCAGAGCCTGATTGTCCTCAGCTCCAGCACATTTATCGAAAGGCGGGATTCCTGCACCGATCAACGGCCCTGAGCAGACAGCTGCCCCAAGACCCCCCCCCAGCCCGATAGGCTGGCGTCCGTCGTGACTATCGACCAGTTCAGAGGGAGAAACGACTTCCCCAACGTTAGAGCAGGGGCCCGAAGCCACCAGGTCAATGATCCTCTGGTCTGATGATCCAATCTGATCAGCCGGTCCAGAGACAGCGGAGACTTGTCCCACCTTGACAGAATCGCATGCTGCAGGAGCCGACTGTGACTCTGGGCGTAAGGTATCGCCTCGAAGGCTGAAACCATGAGCCCCAACACCCGCATACAGAACCGTAAGGAGGACCACTGGCGTGACAGCAGGGTTCGCACTGCTGCTTGCAGTGTTAGTAACTTGGCCGGAGGTAAGAACACTTAGACCCAGATATTCCAGCCGACAAGACGGGGTCAACGTCGACTTCTGCAGGTTGATCAGCCAGCCGAAGTCCTTCAACGAGGCCATGGTGATAGCCACGTTCTCCTCCAGGGCCGAAGCAGACTCCGCTCACAGGAGCAAGTCGTCGAGGTATGCTACTACCGCAATGCCTCTCTGCCTCAATAGAGCCAGCACCGGAGCCACCAGCTTGGTGAACACCCGCCACAAATTGATAATGTAGATCCCCCACCACAAAGCGCAGAAATCGCTGGTGCCGGGGACAAATGGGAACATGAAGATACGCGTCTCTGATATCCAGAGACGCCATGAAGTCCCCTTGGTGCAGGGCGGCCACGACCGAACGGACAGATTCCATCCGGAACTTTCGCGCTTTCACAAAGTGGTTTAGCGCAGGTTCAGAACTGGCCTGACCCCACCCTTTTTGGGCACCACAAAGAGGTTTCAATAGAAGCCGCAGAACCTTTCCAACAGAGGTACTGGCACAATCACCCCTTGTTCGGGGAGCGTCTGAACAGCCCCTAGGAGAGCCTCTCGAAGCCCCTGAGGGAGTCGCAAGTTCGATGGGAAGAACCTGTCTGGGGTAGAGTGCTGAACTCTATCCTGTATCCAAAGGACACCACTTCCTGCACCCATCGGTCGGAAATGCAGGCAGTCCACCTGTCTGCGAACCCCAGAAGTCGGCCCCCCACCCGAGAAAGGGGGGGGCAACCCATCATGCGGAGGAGGACTTATCCTCCGCCTTTTCGCTCTTGCGCTGCCAGGGCCATTTACCGGATCCCGAGGCAGACTTGCTGGGCCTCGAGCCCTTGCCCGCTGCACCGGGCGCATGAAAAAACCTCTGCTGACCCGAAGAAGCAGGACCCTGCTTACGGTGGAACTCCCGCCGCCTGGGCTCCGGGAGGAAAGTACTCTTCCCTCCGGTGAAATCTTTAATGATTCCATCCAATTGTTCCCCAAAGAGCTGACCACCCTGAAAGGGGAGATCCGCGAGGCCCTTCTTAGACGCGTGGTCACCTGTCTAATAATGACTGTGAAAACAGACATCTTAGACAGCATGGGAAGCAGGTCCGATGCTGCGTCACACAGGTACCAAAGACCCTGTATCAGATGGTCTGCTTGCTGTGACGCCTCAAGCAAGCTCCCGCAGCTCAACTCATTGTGCAACTCAGTCGCACACTCGGTAAGGTGTTGCGCCACCATGGCCGACACTAGGGCCGGTCTCAACAAGAACAGTGCCTTGTCCGCCTATCGGCCGGATCCTTAAAAGAGGGAGACCCCTCCAAGGGGATGGTCGTTGCCTTATTCAGGCGAGCCACCGGAGGGTCCACTGCAGGGGATGCCCACTTCTTCACAAAACTATCCTCAAAGGGATAGCGTACAGCGAAACATTTGGGCAAAACAAAGGAATTCTGTGGATGCTGCCATTCCTTTTAGACCAGCTGGTCAAAGAATTGATCATAGGGATAAGCCCTAGGGGACCTATGTGGCTTAAAAGACCCACAAACATATGCAGACTCCTGCGACTCCCCGACTTGGTTCAGTCGCAGGGACGCACGGATATTGGCGATCAGGGTGGCCCCCTGGTCTTCCTCGCCATCCGAGGGCTCCCGTTCACCATCCGAGAGCTCCACGGGGGTCCCCGTGACCACCGAGACCCCTTCCGGTTCAGAGTCCTTCCCCGATGAGGGAGGGGGTGGACGCTTTTTAGACACCCCCTTAGCACTACACGGCACCTCCCGAGGAAAAAATTCCCCCAATAGGGATCTTAGCTGATCCAGGGGGACTACAGGTCCCAGCGCAGGTTGCACTTCAACCGACTCCTCCTTGGAAGGACCCGCAGGTTCAGCCGCCATTGCGCCACCAGACACTGACAGGCCAAAAAAGGCCCTGACACCCCCACAATGCAGCCCCACCACTGCCCCACAGATCAACCGGGAGACACCCAGAAGGATTGCACCCACCGCTACCAGCACCCCAGGGAGAGCCCAGCTATACTTGCTGTTAGTGATTGCCCTTTAAGCACTGCGTCCCAGTAGGAGTGCCTGCTGCCAGTCAGGAGCCAGCGCCACCATGTGCCATCCACGCTGTCCAGAGTGAAAGGAAGAAGCGGCCTCGTCCGCACGTTTTTCATCCACAGGCACATCAAACTAGCCCACAAAATGGCCGTGGCTACGGCAAAATGGCGGCGATCCGCCGCAAAATGGCGGCTTTGAAGCGCTGGGTGCGGTGCGGGGGAAGGGGGGGAGGGGGATGTAGGAGGGGAGCGACCCCGAGCAAAGACACCCACGGTGATCTGTAGCCCCAGGAACCCTCCACCGGCCGGACTAGTCCGCTACCAAAAAACGCCCAGCTTCCCCCTCCGCACCCCGGGGGGGAGAGAGGGGTCACTCACCAATCCGACGGGCGTAGCGGGTAGCCACCCGGTTGCAGACCTTCCTCCCATCTGGCAGAGAGGGATGCTGCCGGCCAAGCGCCCCTGGACGTGAGTAGAGCCCGGTCACTGGGCGCAAGTGGGGGTCACCCACTGGCCTCCCGCACGGAACGGGACGATGCGGCAGACCCCGCCAGTGCTATGGGTAGCTCGCATCGGTCGGCCGTACTGGGGAGAGTTCGGGATTCGAGATATCCTCTATGCCCCAGCCGGCTACTTGATAGCAGTCTTCAATCAGAAGCTTCCAAAGAAAGAACAATCTGTGGAACCGCAGGTCCCAGCAGGGAACCAGGTCTAACTCCTTGCACTAGGCATAATAAAACTGATATGCTATACAGAGCAGGGGGGTTATATGCTGGAGTGAGTACGGCCCCCTGGGAGGGGTCAGCTTGCTTTTTTCTATTTGCCTAGTCTGTCAGTGAATGTAAGAGAAATCTTTTTTTCATGTATTTATGCCATAGTTTGTAGATGCTATAACTTTCACAAAACCAATTAATATACACTTACCAAGATTTTTCAGGATGTACAGTTGTGTTCAAAATTATTCAACCCCCAATGCTGTAAATGGTTTTAGGGAATTTAGTGTACATTTGTAATTGTATTCTGAATGAAATGCTACAAGGACTTCTTAAAGAACCATATGCAACTAAAATGACATCAATTAGTTTTGTAATACAGTAGTAAAGGTTTCTTTTGTGAATTCTTCATTGACATAATTATTCAACCCCTTAAAGACTACCACTCTGAAGAACAGAGGTTCAATGAAGTGTTTTTAATCAGGCATTGAAAACACCTGTGGATATCAGGGAGCAGCAATAAAGCCTAATAAGCACCAATTAGGCAGCTTTAAAATGACTGTGATACTCAGCTCCTCCTAGACATTTACTGGTGTGGTTACAAACATGGTGAGGTCAAGAAAATGGTCCAGGAAGACAAGAGAACAGGTGATTACTCTTCACAGGAAGGGCAATGGCTATAAGAAGATTGCAAAGATGTTAAACATACCAAGAGACACCATAGGAAGCATCATTCGCAAATTCAAGGCAAAGGGCACTGTTGAAACGCTACCTGGTCGTGGCAGAAAGAAGATGCTGACTT
>BLSH010185651.1:61467-73614 GCA_018402905.1 Glandirana rugosa
GATAACCCTGAACTAAAAAAAACATGTATACAAAACGTGATAAAAGATGAATAAAACTGAAAAATTCGAGTAATTAACACTGGGTGAAAGTTATTATTAAATAACACCCTGATATAAAGTGCACAGTATAATAACTACTTAAGTCAATTCAGTTGGAACGAATTGGTGAATTCCTAGACTTCCTAAAGGTCGAAATCCTGGCCTCGGGAAAAACGCTAAGCCGCGACGCAGCGAAATTGACTGTTAACGCGCCAGCACGCCGCAACATGGGTTTGTTTTAAACGCAGGAGAAAAAGGGTGTTTATCTCGAAAGAAAACCACCATAAACTAGGGGAGACGCAGTAAAGACTGACGCAAATTTTGTTTGGGTACAACGCCGCACGACCGCGCAATTGTCAGTTAAAGCGACGCAGCGCCGAATCGCAAAAAGGGCTCCGGTCCTAAAGCTGGAAATCCTTCAGATCCTTAAGTGGTTAAGCAAGGTTGACTTAACTGAATTCATCAATAATATGACACGTGAAATATAGTCCCACAATAAATTATTATTGAAAGTGGGTCACAATTAATGAGCTTAAAAAGTCAAAATAAGTAGAAAATAGTGCAAAACATATGTACAAAAAAAATCAAGTCCCAATAGGTATATGTGCAAAACAAATGCAGGTGAGTTCATCAATAATGTTCAAATAGATGTTCAGAGTTGACAATCCAGTGAAGTGATTGGTGAGATGAAGCAAGTGGCATGCAGAACTCTATGAGATCTGACAAGGTTTAGATTAAAGTCCCATTTTGGAGTAGGCCTCCAGAATTGTCGATCTGAGCCACCTTGCAATTGACCCCTTAGAGGCCTGGTGGCCTTTCTTGCTACCTGAAAATTGGATCAGCAAAGAGTCCGATTTCCTAAAGTCCTTTGTGACTTCTAAATAATGTAACAAAGTTCTTCACATCTAAACTGTGAAATTTGTTTTCCTTCTCATTAGAAGGATTCACACTAAATGTTGGCTAAATAATTTCTTGTGATCGGTTCTGAACCGTTGCTACCTTTGGCAAAAACAAAAAAATCTGTTTTCAAAATAATCCCATCAGGATAAATAGACAAAAAAGGCTCTTTAACTGACAGTGTGTGTATCACACTGATTCTTCTTGCTGAAGTAATTGCAATCAAGAACACAGTCTTGAACGTTAGGTTCCTTAAGGAAGCTTCTTGCAGAGGTTCAAACGGTTCCTTTGTTAGGGCTTGTAGCACTACAGACAAATCCCACTTGGGAAACAACTTGTTAGACACGGGCCTGGCTCTGGTGAGTGCCTTAAAGAATCTTGCAACTAAGGGTTCAGGCGCTATTGGTTTTTCCAAAAAAAAAAACCACTTAGTGCGGCTGCCTGTACCATCAAGGTACTGACCGCTAGACCCTTGTCTGCTCCTGCTTGTAGAAACTCCAGTACTGATACTAAGTCTTCCAGGGTTCTACCCTCTCAACGACACCAAGCATTGTAGACTTTCCAGATCTTGGTGTAGATGTTTCTAGTAACTTCCTTCCTACTAGAGAGTAGGGTATTTATCAAAGGTACTGAAAAACACTTTGCTCTCAACAATTGCTCTTGAGATACCAGGTGGTAAGATTTAGTCTGGCTATGTCTGGATGGCAAACTGGTCCTTGACGAAGTAAGTCCTGTTTGGGTTGAAGCCTTCAATATGGTTTGATCGCCAATTGCAGGATGGTGGTAAACCAAGCCCTTTTCCAGAATGGAGCAACTAGAATAACAGATGCTGTGTCCCTCAGTTTTTTTCTTAACCACTTCCAGACCAGCTCTTAACAGTTCTTATCAATAACAGTAGGAAATAAAGATAGTCCATAAGTGCTATCACACAGTGATAGGAGGGGGGTAGATGACAGTCCAATGTGCAGCCTTTCACCAAGAATATGGGTACACCACCGCCAAACGTGCCGCTCCCTTTGCAATGCCCACTTACCGGACAGTGCTGTAAAGTAAGCTTGTAAATGGATCACTCAATCACACAGGACTGCTACACGGTCTCCTCACCGACATCAGTACCGGAAATAAAAGAGGCTCCACATAGTGTGTACCGATAAAACAAGTCCTTTTATTAAACCCCGTTAATATTGCACTTACAGAATAGATATAATATCCACACAGTTGAAAATTTTAAAATATCACCGATCCTGCCGCACAGCCACGGGTAGCGTCTCTCTCACAGACTTCCGCGTGTCACCAGCAGTATGGAGCGCAATCGTCACTTCCGTCTAGCCGTAAGGTCACGCCCTGACATGTTTCGTCATTCCGACATCTACGGAGGGCGTGGCCTTACGGTACGGCTACGGAATTTATTGGGACACATAGAAGGGGCGGTGAAGCGCCCTCACCAATCATGAGACACCATATCCTGCTGACAAACTTCCCCAATGGTAATCTATAGAGATACAGGTGTCTCCATGTTCTTATGTCCATGGACAAAAGGGTAACTGAATGCCCAAAATCGTCATATAACACATTCCAATGTCTATATAGAGCGTGGACCAGATTTAAAGAGTTACCATATAGGGAAGCTAATGTCATATAGTATATTCACTCACATTATGCATTACAACAAACTTAGAAAGATGTAATTAAATACATATACCATAAAAAACGATAACATTGTGCATTCATATTATAAAATGACAAATGGTGTTAATCAAAAAACCTAAACAGTATCCCACATATTGTATATACTGTATGCTTATATATAAAATCAATTAGAAAAAACTCCTAAAACCGTTGAAGTTGACCAAATCTAGGTAAACTAAATATCACATATAACTCAAAAAAATTCAAATATGACTCCAAAAAAATCCTCTCTCCTGCACACAACCGAAATCCACCCCTGTGCTCGCCCAGTACCCGATCTTTCTAACTGGTCGGGACAAAGCACTGGAAGAGACACTAGGTGGACACCGAGGGTGGACGAGAGAAGGAGAGAAAAAAAAATATCACATATAACTCAAAAAAATTCAAATATGACTCCAAAAAAACTCTTAAAGAGATACCCACTCAAAATGTACTCAAATAACTTATCTGTTATTTAGACATCACTTATGAAGCAATTGATGTCTAATTTGACATTCAGCCCCTTAGGTTCAAGGCTATCTGTCAGACATATCCATTTGGTCTCTAATTTAGAGACCTCCCTCACTTGATTGACCCCACGCCATGAAGGGGTAAGTTTTTCTATCCCCCAAAATTTAAGCCCTGATGGGTCCTGATTATGATGGACCCTAAAGTGTAGGGAGACACTATGTTCGCGAAAACCCTGTTTTATATTTTGTATGTGTTCGGAGATCCTCACCTTCAGCTGTCTTTTGGTTCTACCTATATACATCCGATTACAGGGACACAACAAACCATAAACTACATAGCTAGTGTTACATGTAATAAAGTCATTCACTGTAAAGGTTCTATTATTACTAGGAGATGTAAAATGTTCCAATTTCCTCAAGGGTACACTGACTTCCCTACAACATCTGCACCTTCTGCAGGCAAAAAAGCCTTTTTGATCCCAAAAGGTCAATGTGTTGGTTGGAGGATCTAGTATTCTTTTGACAATCTTATCTCCTATGCTTGGCGCCTTTCTGTATATGAATTTCGGCACCGGAGGCAGAACCTTATTAATGCCTTATCCATACCCAGAATGTGCCAATGCTCTCTAAAAATACGTTCTACTTCCTTATATTGAGAGTGGAAGTTGCTAATAAAACCCCACTGATGTAGATCTTGATTGTCATTAGTAACCTCTTTATCCTCAAGGCATCGTTGTCTCTGGAGTACAGATGTTTCCTCAATCACTAAGTCTATATCATCCGGTCTGTACCCTTTCTGGACAAACCTTTGCTTAATGATCTCTGATTGCTCGAAGAAATCTGCATCTCTACTGCAATTTCTTTTAACTCTCATTATTTGTCCTTTGGGAATATTTCGTAGCCACACCGGATGATGTCCACTATGTATGGGGAGGTAACTGTTTCTATCAGTGGTCTTAAAGAAAACAGATGTTTCTAATTTTCTACCATTTCTGAATATATTTAAGTCAAGAAAATGCACCTTTTCACGACTATATTCCGAGGACAACACAATATTATTGTTGTTCCTATTTAGTTCAGCTAGGAAAGCTAACAGGGACTCCTCAGTTCCTGCCCAAATAAAGAAAAGGTCGTCTATAAATCTTCTATAGACAATTAGCTCCTGCCGAGATCTTCCAAATACCACTTTGTCCTCCCACTCTGCCATGAAAAGATTGGCGAGGCTGGGCGCAAATTTAGCGCCCATAGCCACGCCTCTCTTCTGTGAAAAAAATTGGCCTTGAAACCAAAAATAATTGTGCATCAAACAAAAATCCAAAACCTTCCTCAAAAAAACTTTCTGAGGAAAAGGGATATCTTCACGTTGGCTCAAAGCCCAATTTAATGCCAACAAGGCATTGTCATGCTGAATAATGGTGTACAGCGAGGACACGTCCGCTGTCACCAAGAACACGTCCCCACTGTCAACCAATTCAACCTGTTGAAGAACCTGTAACATGGCCTTAGTATCCTTCAAATAGGCTTTGGTTTTGATGACGCTCCCCTGTAAGAACCGATCTAAATATTGGCCAACTCTGGTGGTAACTGACCCAATACTGTTGACTATAGGTCTGGCCGGAGGATTTTTCTGATCCTTATGAATTTTAGGCAATGTGTAAATAGTTGGAATTCTACTTACACTAGAGACAAGATACCTGTTCTCTTTTTTAGTAAGTACATGTGTCCTGTATCCTGACTCCACTAACCTTCTAAGCTCATCAGTATATTGGTTAGTAGGATCTCCTTTCAACATTTGGTACGTATCTGTATCCTTCAACATATTGGACAGTTGTTCTGTAAAGAATTGTTTAGACATGACCACAACTGCACCTCCCTTATCCGCGGGTCTGACAATCACCTCCTTATTCAATTCTAAAGTTTTGATTCCTTGCTGAATGTACCTAGGATTCATATCTCTATTTTTCCTAGGTACTACTAACTCCAAATCTCTAAGTACAGCTGTTTTGAATATTTCTAGGTGTTGATTGTTACTTTTCTGCGGGTTAAACACGGACTTATTCCTAAGTCCACTATCCACCCCATACTTAGTTCCTTTACTGATTATTTCTGTACTGGGAGGATTAGTCAAAAAAAGTTTTTTTATATTGAGTTTCCTCATATACCTATGTATGTCAATATAGACACTAAATTTATTGATAGGTCTTCTAATCCCACATTTTAAACCTAGATTTAGCACTGAGATCTCATCAGGGGTGAGTTCTTTCCCACTGATATTAAAAATCCCACTTTGACAGGTTAATCCACGTCTCTCCTTCTTTTCTTGGCTCCTCCTACCAGCCTTACATCCTCTTCTATTTCCCCTTTTGGGTTGTAGTATGCAGGTGGTGGTCTGTGGTAATCCACCCCTACTCTGTTCCAATTATGGGGGTTCCAATTCTGATGGTAATTTAGGGGTGGTTGAGTGGGGAAATACGGAGGTCTCCCCCTCCTTCCCCGAGACCCTCTTCCCCTCCCCCTCCACCCCCCTCCTCTCCCTAAAAAAGGACGGGATGAACCGGATGGGGAATCCAAAACTTGTTCCAGGGGTTCATATCTATTTGCTAAAGGTATAGGTTGAGGTCTATAATCCTGATGGTTATACCCACCAGGCTGTTTCTTAAAAAAACCTTTACCCTTATTCCCTCTTTTAGAGTTCCATCCTGGACCCGAACCAACTGGGTTGGGTGAATTCTGATAGACAGGTGGTTTCGAGGTGTCTAGGTTTTGAGTGTGTTGGATATCTAAATTATTTTGACCGCTCAGCTCGTTCTTATTTAGTGGGGAATTAACTGAGCTTTGCCACACATATACAGAGTTATTGCGAAAATCTGACATATCTCTTTGAAATTTCTTTTGTTTTTTCTTTTGAAAAATCTCTATCTCTATCTCTATCTATTTTTTCTAATTTTCTCTTCATTTGTTCATTGAAATCGTTCATTCTGGGGGTATCTCTAATAGACTCAAGCTTAGAATATAATTCTTTAATTTTAATATCCAGATTAGTCAACTTCTTCCTTTTCCTAGTCAAAATAAACTCCTGAAGTTGAAGACCAACCCCATTAAAAAATTTAAACCATTCCAACATGGATTCAGGGTCATCTAATCCGTCCTGCGGGGAAACCTCCCATCTCAAGCTACGGAAGATGATTTTCTTTTTCAAATAATATTCAAAAGTGTTGACATCCCACCATGCCCGCAGCTGTTTTTCAAGGGCATTCGATAGAGCGGTCAACACTCCACTGATATCATCCTTTGAATCCACATGATCCTCAACAGAGAATAATGTAGCTAAATCTATCTTTCTATTTCCTAAATTGCTTAGTGCATCCATTGCTGCCAATCTAACAAAGTAGGTATATCACAAATTAGAGTGTACACGCGCCCACAAATAAATATAACACTTAATCAGCACAAGGTAGCACCTCAAAAGCCTGAAATTAAATAATAAAAGCTGCCGTTTTAAAACAATAGCAATAATGACATACAACACATGTATAAAACTGGCCTACAGAAAATGTGTATAACAGCGCTTAACAGTTCTTATCAATAACGGTAGGAAATAAAGATAGTCCATAAGTGCTATCACACAGTGATAGGAGGGGGGTAGATGACAGTCCAATGTGCAGCCTTTCACCAAGAATATGGGGACACCACCGCCAAACGTGCCGCTCCCTTTGCAATGCCCACTTACCGGACAGTGCTGTAAAGTAGGCTTGTAAATGGATCACTCAATCACACAGGACTGCTACACGGTCTCCTCACCGACATCAGTACCGGAAATAAAAGAGGCTCCACATAGTGTGTACCAATAAAACAAGCCCTTTTATTAAACCCCGCTAATATTGCACTTACAGAATAGATAAAATATCCACACAGTTGAAAATTTTAAAATATCACCGCTCCTGCCGCACAGCCATGGGTAGCGTCTCTCTCACTAACTGTTTTGCTTGTGGTTCAAGCTTCCTTCCCATGAGCATTGTGGCTTCCTCCCAGCCTTCTGCAGTTCCTGTGAGGTAATTTCCTGCCCAACCTTGCATCACTTCCTGTTCATCAGTTTGTGGAATCTGCTGTACAACCTATACACACTGAACATCATCTCTCCAGCTGATTCTGGCCACTCCCTTGGAGTCACCTGTTTATGCAGCGATTCTTGCAGTGCCTAAGGCTGGTATGCTATTACTGTCCTTGTTACAGTGTCACAGTGAGCTTCTTACCACAGCATCAATTATTTTAAAGAGCTATTTCACTTGTCCTTATATGATCAATAAACCTTTTTAATGGACCCTGTGGATACACGCCTTATTCATTAACTATTTATCCAGAAACATATATCAGTCCACCCAGCTGAGCACATTGACTGTGACCACCTACCATCAGTGCTCTTGTTTGTGTGTTTTTCTTCTGATCACTCCTGGGAGTTTTGTATGAACAGTGAGGTCAAGTGGCTGGATTTGAATTCATTGTTTTTTTCTTTACACTAAGGCTTGGTTCACACTGCCATGACTAATGATCCAACTTGTGAGACCCCAAGTCACATGCCATGTAAAATCCCATGTTGGTCTGTTTGGCTATATGTTATCTGTAATTAATGTAAGACTGATTATCACAGTATAACTTGTTTTTTGAAAATCCATCCTGTATTCTAACAATGTTGGTTAATGTCTTAATTAGCACCAACTTTAGAAAAGGTTCCTGTACTACTTCAAGGCGACTTCTATCAGACTTGTGCCTCAAAGTAGTACTCAAGTCATTAGGAAGTCTCCTGGCAAAGTCTCACCATAAGCCTAAGGCTGTAGTGTCTGGATGTTGGTAATTTGCTCCTTCATATTGTGACTCCACCAAAATGTGACGTTCACATTGAGAATCTACCAGAATGTGATCTTCACATTGTGACTTCCCCAGGATGTTAACTTCATTAAGACTCCAACAGAATATGACCTTAACATGGAGAATCCACCAGAATGTGATGTTCACTTTGAGACTCCACCAGAATTTGACCTTTACATTGAGACTTCCCCGGGATGTGACCTTCACATTGAGAGTCCACCAAAATGTGACCTTCACATTGAGACTGCACCAGAATGTGACCTTCTAATTGAGAGTCCACCAGAATTTGACATTCACATTGCAGCTCCACCAGAATGTGACCTGCACATTGAGACTCCAAAAGAATGCGACCTTCACATTGAAACTCCACCTGAATGTGACCGGCACATTGAGACTCTACCAGAATGTGACCTTCACATTGAGACGCCACCAGAATATGACCTTCACATTGAGACTCCAATAGAATGTGACCTTCACATTGAAACTCCACCTGAATGTGACCTTCACATTCAGAATCCACCAGAATGTGCTCCCTCTGTAGAAGAACCCCCGTCATCCCAGGCAAAAGAAAAAAACAGAAACATGCCAGAACACAGCAAAGGCAGCTTGAGACTCCCTCAAAATGTGAAGTCAACAACAAGCTCACCAAAAAGTGAGGTTCACATTGAGACTCCACCAGAATGTGACCTTCACATTGAGATTCCACCAGAATATCACCTTCACATTGAGACTCCATGTGAAATCCACATTGAGATTTCCCCAGAATGTGACCTTCACATGGATATTCCACAGTAAAGTGATGTTCACTCTATGACCACCAGAATGTGGTGTTCATATTGGGACTCCACCAAAAAGTGACATTCACATTGAGACTCCACCAGCATGTGACCTTCACATGAAGACTACATCAGAATGTGACCTTCACATGGAGACTACATCATAATGTGTCCTTCACATTGAGACTCTAACAGAATGTGACCTTCACATTGAGACTCCAACAGAATGGGACCTTCACTTTGAGAATCTACCAGAATGTGCTCCCTGTCCCCAGTCACCCAGGCACAAAAAACAGAACAAAGCAAAAGACAGCTTGAGACCCCCAAAATGTGAAGTCAACAATGAGACTCACCAAAAAGTGACATTCAACTCCACCAGAATGTGATGTTCACATTAAGAGTGTACCAAAAAGCAATATTCACATAGACTCCATCAGAATGTAACGTTCCCATAGAGACTACACCAGAATGTGACATTCGCATTGAGACTCCACCAGTATATGAAGTTCACATTGAGACTCCACCAGAATGTGATGTTCACATTGAGACCACCAAAATGTCACATTCAGATTGAGACTCCACCAAAATGTGACCTTCACATTGAGACTACACCAGAATGTGACGATCACCTTGAGACTCCACCAGAAAGTGAAATCCACATTGATACTCCATCAGAATATTGAGACTCCAGCAAAAAGTGACCTTCACATTCAGACTCCACCAAAAAATTACCTTCACATTCAGACTCCACAAAAAAGTGATGTTCACACTATGCCAGAATGTGGTGTTCCGATACCAAAAATATACATTCACATTGAGGCTCCACCTGCATGTGACCTTCACACAGAGGCTACATCAGAATAGGACCTTCACATTGAGATTCCACCAGAATGTGAGCTTCACATTGAGGCTCCACCAGAATGTGAAGTTCACATTGAGACTCCACAAAACAGTGACATTCATATTGAGAATCCATCAGAATGTGCTCCCTCTGCAGAAGAACCCCCAACCAGCTCAGCCAAATGAAAACAAAACAGATAAAGAATCAACCCAGAATACGGCAAAATATAGCTTCAGACTCCCCCAAAATGAGAAGTCAACATTGAGACTCACAAATTAAAGTGTACACGCGCCCACAAATAAATATAACACTTAATCAGCACAAGGTAGCACCTCAAAAGCCTGAAATGAAATAATAAAAGCTGCCGTTTTAAAACAATAGCAATAATGACATACAACACATGTATAAAATTGGCCTACAGAAAATGTGTATAACAGCGCTTAACAGTTCTTATCAATAACGGTAGGAAATAAAGATAGTCCATAAGTGCTATCACACAGTGATAGGAGGGGGGTAGATGACAGTCTAATGTGCAGCCTTTCACCAAGAATATGGGGACACCACCGCCAAACGTGCCGCTCCCTTTGCAATGCCCACTTACCGGACAGTGCTGTAAAGTAGGCTTGTAAATGGATCACTCAATCACACAGGACTGCTACACGGTCTCCTCACCGACATCAGTACCGGAAATAAAAGAGGCTCCACATAGTGTGTACCGATAAAACAAGCCCTTTTTATTAAACCCCGCTAATATTGCACTTACAGAATAGATAAAATGTCCACTCAGTTGAAAATTTTAAAATATCACTGCTCCTGCCGCACAGCCACGGGTAGCGTCTCTCTCACAGACTTCCGCGTGTCACCAGCAGTGTGGAGCGCAATCGTCACTTCCGTCTAGCCGTAAGGTCACGCCCTGACATGTTTCATCATTCCGACATCTACGGAGGGCGTGGCCTCACGGTACGGCTACGGAATTTATTGGGACACATAGAGGGGGTGGTGAAGCGCCCTCACCAATCATGAAACACCATATCTTGCTGACAAACTTCCCCAATGGTAATCTATAGAGATACAGGTGTCTCCACGTTCTTATGTCCATGGACAAAAGGGTAACTGAATGCCCAAAATCGTCATATAACACATTCCAATGTCTATACAGAGCGTGTACCAGATTTGAAGAGTTACCATATAGGGAAGCTAATGTCAATGTGCATTCACTCACATTATGCATTACAACAAACTTAGAAAGATGTAATTAAATACATATACCATAAAAAACTATAACATTGTCCATTCATATTATAAAATGACAAATGGTGTTAATCAAAAAACCTAAACAGTATCCCACATATTGTATATACTGTATATATATACATGTATATATATATATATACATATGTATAAATATACTGTATATATACTGTATATTTATATATAAAATCAATTAGATAATAACTACTAAAACCGTTGAAGTTGACCAAATCTTGATAAACTAGATATCACATATAACTCAAAAAGTTCAAATATATCTCAAAAAATGACTCAAAAAAATCCTCTCTCCTGCCGAAATTCATATACAGAAAGGCGCCAAGCATAGGAGATAAGATTGTCAAAAGAATACTAGATCCTCCAACCAACACATTGACCTTTTGGGATCAAAAAGGCTTTTTTGCCTGCAGAAGGTGCAGATGTTGTAGGGAAGTCAGTGTACCCTTGAGGAAATTGGAACAGTTTATATCTCCTAGTAACAATAGAACCTTTACAGTGAATGACTTTATTACATGTAACACTAGCTATGTAGTCTATGGTTTGTTGTGTCCCTGTAATCGGATGTATATAGGTAGAACCAAAAGATAGCTGAAGGTGAGGATCTCCGAACACATACAAAATATAAAACAGGGTTTTCACGAACATAGTGTCTCCCTACACTTTAGGGTCCATCATAATCAGGACCCATCAGGGCTTAAATTTTGGGGATAGAAAAACTTACCCCTTCATGGCTTGGGGTCAATCAAGTGAGGGAGGTCTCTAAATTAGAGACCAAATGGATATACCTCACAGATAGCCTTGAACCTAACGGGCTGAATGTCGAATTAGACATCAATTGCTTCATAAGTGATGTCTAAATATCAGTTAAGTTCTTTGAGTACATTTTGAGTGGGTATCTCTTTAAGAATGTTTTTTTTTTTTTCTCCTTCTCTCGTCCACCCCCGGTGTCCACCTAGTGTCTCTTCCAGTGCTTTGTCCCGACCAGTTAGAGAGATCGGGTACTGGGCGAGCACGGGGTGGATTCATGTTGTGTGGAGGAGAGAGGATTTTTTTGAGTCATTTTTTGAGATATATTTGATCTTTTTGAGTTATATTTGATATCTAGTTTATCTAGATTTGGTCAACTTCAACGGTTTTAGGAGTTATTATCTAATTGATTTTATATATAGATATACAGTATATACAATATGTGGGATACTGTTTAGGTTTTTTGATTAAAACCATTTGTCATTTTATAATATGAATGGACAATGTTATCGTTTTTTATGGTATATGTATTTAACCACTTCAATACTGGGCACTTAAACCCCCTTCCTTCCCG